>JACEFO010000815.1:0-26041 GCA_015342445.1 Digitaria exilis | reverse complement strand
CACTTTCTGCATCGGTATAGTTGTTCAAATATCATTGATATCATGACATACAACATGTAGATATATTCATCGGGCCATATACACTCTAAATCTTGAGATACACACATGGAAGTGGATACACCCTAGGAGTGTAAAAAAAAAAGAAATAAGGTAAGAACACCCATATGGTTTTATATATTATTCTTTCTTTAAGGACATGGCGATGATGGTGGACTTGATCTTCTCCTTTTCAAGGTGTTTAGCAACAAGGCACCTAAACTCAGCAAAACCATGCGTCAAGTACAGTTTCTCCAAAATGGCCAATAATTAAAACTTCATTAGGGATCTAGCTAACTTAGCAATAATTCATGCTACTACGGGCACTTATCCTCGACATCATCACCTTTCTGAATCATCAAAAGGATCCCAGTTTGACTCAAATGTTCGAATAGATCCATGTTGAATAAATGGCTTGCATGACAGTCCTTCACTTCTCCAACTGACGGCCCATAGACAGGTAGATTGAAAGATTTCTAGCTTTTTCCTTCTCCACATGCCCATTTACGACAAGAATTTTCTTTAACTTCATGGCTTCATCTAAAGTGGAAACAAGTAAAATACAACAATAATTACTAAAAATACCTTCAAAACCAGAGACTGTAACGATCGTGCAACAAGGCAAAATGTTGATTGAGGTGACCATCTGGTATACATTCCTCATTGTTTCCTCCCAAGAAATGCATCTCCAGAGCTCTTGTATTCCTGTTAGCTTTAAATTTAGAGGTTACTCCCTTTAGTAAAATAAAAAACCATCTAATTCTATATGGCGCAATCCAGGAGACTAGGTAAACTTGGTGGGTATATTCAAGAAACTGTTCCACGTCATATGCCGTCTTTTTAAATTTTTTCCTATCCCGTCACGCGACCCGACGTTGACTGCCGCCGGCGCGGACGCTCGACGACCACCACAGAGCTGCTGGATTGGTCTTCACGTTTAATTTGCGGCACCCTGATCAGCCTTGTGTTTTGATTTCCTATCCCAATGATTCGGCCATCAATTGTAATCTGCAATCCGTGGACACATGAGGACGCATCCACCTGTGGGACTCATTCGCGCTGCTCCGTGACCTCAACGCCACCCGCGCAGCGCTCGCCGGCGCCCGCGCGGAGCTCGTACGCAGTCCAACGGGTCATCGCGCTCCTCCTCGAGTCCGTCCTCGCCGGCCTCGGCGCCGTGCACGGGACGCCCGGGGGCCAGCGACTTCGGCGGGTGGCCGTCGAGCCCCACAGGCTGCCCCTCGGCTTCCACGCCAACCTCGGCACCAACGAGCTCTTTCCTGGCCTCGGCTTCGCCTGCTGCAACTTCCAGGACGAGCTCGCGCGGTACATGGCATACGACGCCGGCGGCGAGTGCCCCGATGACGACGGGCTCACGCTGCAGCTCACGATCAAGGGGTGCGAGCCGCTGCCACGCCGCCGGTGCCGGGCAAGGCCGCCGCGCGCGCGCGGAGGGCGAATTCGGGTGGGCGCGTCGGGATGCCTACCGAGCTTCGCGGGTAAAAAATACCTAGGCGGAGGGGAAATATGCCCAGCCTGGATAGCGATGCACTGATTTGCAGTATCTGATGGATTAGGTTTTTTTTCTCCTTTTCTATTTTTTAGCTAACCCAAACCAGATATAGAGCTCTTGGAGATTGCTCGAGGACCATTTGCCCTCCATGCACAAGTTCTTCGTGCCGCAACTTCAGGAAGAGGGAGAAGTCATTACGAAACAGCTTTTGGTATTGTTTCACCACAAAAGATGTAGTGGTCTTTGTGAATGTAATATTGTCTTCATTAGATAATCTTTTCTCCATGACTCGTGTCCCTCGGGTTCCTACTAGATATGATTGCAGAACATTATGATGGACATGTTAAGACTTAAGAGAACCACTAGAAGATGGATACATCATAGAAATTTTGTAAAAGACTAAGAGTTGCTATACGTACTCCCAAGTAACTATGAACAATTGACCTAAATTGTGATTACTACTCCCTCCATTATCCTAAATTATAATACATTTTCTATTTTTGTAAATACATAGATTTTGTTAATTATGAACTTAGATATACAGTAAGTCTAGATACAAAGTTAAAGCAATGTTCGTAAAAAAAAAATCAATATCTTATAATTTAGAACAGAGGGAGTACATAATATATACTTATATAATTTATAAGTCATTCTATAGCTATATTTCAGTTATATACTTTTTATAGATCATTTTATATACTTATATACTTTTATAAGAAGATGGATACATCATAGAAGATATGTAAACGACCAAGGGTTAATTTATAGGTTATTATATACTTATATAATTTTATAAGTCATTCTATAGCTATTTTTTTCAGTTTTTGGTTAATTTGTTTGACCAAATAGTTGTTTCTTATAAATCCAAGATATATCCAGATTCATGGTTCGAGAAGTAGTATTCATGTACTTTTTTTATCATACATGTTTGAGTAAAATCATATTTTTATTGACATAACACGTGCTTAAAATGAACTCTATTTTGAAATTAAGAGACACATGTCATAAAATTTGATCTTGCTTCCAATTATTTAAATTTAATTTAAAAATATAACCTAAACTTGAGTTTGCCATTTACTCCGACTTTCGAGAGAAACAATTTTATGTATATACGTAACCACAAAGCTTTATGACACAAAATAGTTATATGATGAAAATATATGAAGAAACAAATGGTATTTTATTTGTTATAATAAATGTTAGTAATTTAATAATATAAATTTGGCAAACTTTAGATGCTTTGACTCTCTAAAAATGTTTTTAGTGGCTTATAATTTGGAAACGAACGGAGTAATAAGGAAATTTAGATTTCACTTACCACATATGAGGAAAACAGTAAATTTTGAACCATTCACTTAAATGATTTTTTTTTCTAGGCTTTTCTTTGGGTGGGGGATGAAAACTCAAATATACAATTATAGGAAGAATTTAATGACATTGCGACGATTCCAAACTTCATTTTTGAACCTGTAAAAGCTATTGTGGGAAGTATAAATAGAATGGATCATACTTGATTTTGAGAATACACTAAAAAGAACTAATTTTTTTTGGCCCATATGCTCTTTTTGTTTTGGGTCCACAAAAGATATTCATCTATGGCACAAACGTATAGTGATATGCATAGTTTTTTTTTTTATGGATTGAACGTGACTTAAGAATCGTGTGAAGATATGATTCTTTAGAAATGCATTTAAATATAGTTTTTCATTATAAGATTGTATTGTTATCACATAGAGATTATTGTGCGAGAGAAAAGGTAATCAGGAAACAAATGGCTGAGTTTGTTAGATAGTTTATTCTGTTGTGCTAATCATTTGATTGCATAATTGTTACGTTCATAAAAAAACATGATATGTTCTGTTTGAGCTCTTACCTTCTCAGAGGGTAACGACCGTAGCAAAACTCATCTTGTTAACATGATCCTTTAGTTTGCGAATAAGTTTTTAAGATGTCGGATTTGTTTCTATCCTTCTGTCCGGGCTAGTACTTTGATATTTCTTACAATAATGTTGGACTGATTCCTCTTTGTTTGAAGTGGATGAAGCCGAAACCTTTTATCCATTATCTAGAAAAATTAATTTAATCATTCATTCAAATACCTGGGAGCGCCAATGAAGGCAGTATGAAGAGTGGAATAGATGGACACCTTCCCGTGGAAAAAGCCTGTTGTAATATGATTCTGGTAACCCCATAATATAGTACAAGGTAGTAGATGTGCCATTTCGCCCGTTGAATTTGGCCTTTTGAGCTTGTCAGTTGATCGAAATAGTTCGTTAAAGTCGTTGCTAGGAAGGTCATTCAGAAGAATTGAAGTTCCACGCAATCATCTCCACTAGATTTACATAGTTCAACAATGGTGCTTATAACAGTAGAGATGAAGTGCGATGAGTGAGATCCTGCAGCGCATCCCAAGGTCGGCAATGATCACAGTTTTAGGGAGAAGAGACGTGTACACTTCTTTTATGGCATTCTCACCATTGGCCTAGTCTCGTGAATAACTATTTCCTGATAAAATCCAAAAAAGAAAAAGAAATCATGCATTGGATGATATACGGGTCTCTCTGTAACACCCAGATTTCCAAGAAATCCGAATGCTTCTATATGTGTGCCCAGGCTGTCCACAGAACACATATAGATTACAAATATTGAATCACAGAGAACACAATGCTCGAATAAAATAGTTTATAACAGAGTTTAACACAAGACATAGTCTTAAACAAATATCACAGCGGAAGTCTTAATACTAGTAAACGTTTCATAACTAGTAGAGCCTCAAATCCACAGGGACACCGACTGGTTGAACACAGCTTAGAAGTACGGCAGATCCTCCGGAAACTCAGCAAGCGACTGATCATTCAATGCTCCATCTGTTACCCATCCGGGATTTGTTGAATAGTTGCAAGTGTAAGTAAACCATCTTACTTAACAAGTATAACACGGGTTATGCAAGGACAAAAGGCTTGACACGGTTATACTGCATTAGCACTTTTAGTTGATTCATTTTTATTATCATCCAACTTACTACAAATGAGTAGAATCCCAAGTATAAACCCATTAATAAGGTATAAGTGATTATAGAATAAACCAACATCAACCACTAATATCATCTTCTAATCAAAAGGATCCAGGCCGCTCGTATCCGTGAGCACGGCTATCATGATAGATCAACACTCTGCAGAGGTTTCGCCCTTTACGCGCTGGTCACATAAATCCAAAAGAACTTATGTTACGAGGACTTTCACAAAACACCCTAACAAGCACAGTAGCCGTTTTGGTTCAACATAGGCAGCATAACCCGAGGCATCGAGATTGACGTACGCTCAGGGCGCAACGTGAGGGGTCAATGGCGTCCAGAGCGAGAGCGCAATCATCGCAACGTGTGAAGCTGCCGTACATCGGGCGCTTACATCACGGGACTTCGCCTAACGGGCATAGCCAACGGATAAAACCGTCCTCGATGGATCAAACTATACTCTCACCCATGCACCCCACATACGCCTTTCGGTAACCACTGGCGAGCTAGAGACGTACAAGCTAATTATCCAAGACCAGAGCCATTATAGTTCCAACGGCGGCGAACAGGTTCCTGGGTTGCCGCTTTAAGAACCGGACCTTAAGGAGAGACATTAGAACAATGCACGAAGCACATGCTCTAATTCCCTAGATCAAACCTTACAGAGACACTAGAACAAAGCACACAGCACATGCTCTAGTTCCCCGAACCAAGTTGTTAAAAAGCATCTTTTAACCATCATTGAAGTGAACCATTAATTCAATATTGACATTAAAAATAAATGTTGGTTGCAGCGCGTAGCATAGACTAACCATAATGCATAAAAACCTGGGTAACAAGGAATAAGGTAAAGACTAGGAACATCCTTAGTGGCTAACAGTATTAGACACATGCATATGATTGATGTGATTAATCGTGTATAGGTAACAAGGATGGTCCGTGTTATACTTGCCTTCCTCAGTGAACTGCTGCTGCAACTGCTCTTCGAGAACGGGATCGTCGGCGAACTCGAATGGCGCGTCAACTACTCACATCGATCACCACACAAGCATCCACACATACATGCAAACAAGATATTTAATTAGAACAATACACCAAACATAAACAAAAGATGAAAAGAAGGCTTTAGAGTTACTCTACGCTTCACTACGAACACGTGAGCGCGAAAATCACTCAAATCGGAGTTAAAGCGGAGAAACTACGCTTAAAACGGGCTCTAGAGGCATGCTGGTAAAGGTTTTAGGCTTCCAGGGGTGTTTTTGAAAGAAACCAGGGACCTAAAACATAATTTTATATAAAAACACAAGGGCTGCGGCGTAAAAACAACTTTCAGGACGGCGGGCATGATTTTTCAAAAGGACAGGGGCTAAACCAAAAGAAAAAGGACTTGGTTGTAAATACTTTTGAATAGAGGTGGACCGCGGGTTGATTTTTGAAAAACAGAGGGGCTCTTTTGCAAAATCGCCACGGCAGCGGGTGGATGCTGACGTCGGCTGACGTCACGGTCTACTGTGCCGTGGACCGGCCGTAGACCGCGGTCCACGGGTCCACGGTGGACCGGGTTCGGATCAGATCTGGGTCGTTCAGATCTAATCGGACGGCTACGAGCGCTTGGGAACTTTAGGTCGCCGGAGCGCGGCGGCGCTAGGCCGAAGCTCGCCGGAGTAGGCTCGGCTGGGGGCTACGGGGCTCCAAACCTCGCCGCGGCTAGCTCAAAAGGGAGAGGAGAAGATGGGAAACTCGTTTTGGGGGTCAACACCGAAGCTCTGGCGGCGTAGACGGCTGGCGACGAGCGGCGGCGCGTTGATGGCTCCGGTGAGGTCGTGCGAACACGGGAAGGCGAGAGAGAGGGGGTAAAGGGGCTCGGCGAGTTCCTCGGCTTACCCCGAAGCTCCACGACTCGACGTTGGCGACAAAGCGGCGGCGGAACGTCGGATTGGCGGTGGCGGCGTGGAAGCTTGGTGGCGGCGCTAGGGTTCCAGATGCAGGGGATTCACGAGGAGGGGCGGCGGCTTATAAAGGGGCTCTGGGGACTCCTTGGCGTGCGCGCCAAGCCGGGTGGAGTCCGGGCGGAGGCGGGCTCGCGGCGGCGCGGATCGGAGAAGAGCTCCGCTCGCCTACGGCTGGAGGAAGAAGGAGAAGATGACAAGCGGGCCCGGGTGTCAGTGGCAGAGAGAGACGCGCAGCTGCGGGAGGAAGAGAGAGGCCGACAGGTGGGGTCAGGATGTCAGCGGCAGGGAGAGAGAGAAGGCGCGCGTGCTGGGCTGGGCTGCTCGCTGGGCCGTGGCTCTGCTGGGCCGCGCAGGGAGAAAGATAGGTTGGGCCGCGGGAAAAAGAAAAGAAGGAAGAAAGAGATGGGCCGCTGGGCTGAAAAGAGAGAGGGAAAAAGAGAGAGAAAAGAAAAGGTTTTTCTTTTATTCAAACACTCACTTGAATTCAAATTCAAATTCAAATTTGAATTCAACAATCAAAAATAAATGCATCAGCATGAATGCGACAATAATGTTTCTATACCCTATATTTGCTTTTAATTATTCAAAAATTTTATTTTCCTACATTATTTATGAGCACTCAAATAGGAAAACCAATTAATTACTATTTTTTTAAATAGGCATTTTCAGGGTGTTACAAACCTACCCCCCTTAAGATGAATCTCGTCCCCGAGATTCGGACGTGGATTGGAAGAGATGTGGATATTCTGCCTTGAGATCATCCTCCCGTTCCCAGGTTGCCTCATCCTCTGTATGACGATTCCACTGAACCTTGCACATACGTATCACTTTACTCCTGGTGACTCTCTCGGACTCCTCTAAGATTTTGACCGGATACTCCTCATAAGTAAGGTCCTCCTGCACATTCAATTCCTCCAACGGAATCTGTTCCTCTGGCACACATAAACACTTCTTCAGCTGGGTCACACGGAACACATCATGCACTCCTGCCAGTTTCTCTGGTAACTCCAACTGATAAGCCACTTCACCTCTCCGTTCTAATATCTTGAATGGTCCGATGTAGCGAGGTGCTAGCTTGCCTTTGACGTTGAATCTCTTCACGCCTCTCATTTGTGACACCTTAAGATATACAAAATCACCAATCTCGAAGCTGAGGTCTCGTCGCCTTACATCTGCATAACTTTTCTGCCGCGACTGAGCTGTTCTCAAATTCTGCCTGATAACCTGCACTTGTTCTTCTGACTGCTTCAAGACCTCAGGTCCAAATACTTTACCTTCTCCGGTCTGATTCCAAAACAACGGTGTCCTGCACTTTCTTCCGTACAACGCCTCAAATGGTGACATCCTGAGACTCTGCTGGTAGCTGTTGTTGTACGAGAACTCTGCATAGCACAAACTCTTATCCCAGCTATTCCCGTACTGCAATGCACATGCCCTCAGCATATCCTCTAGTATCTGATTTGTCCTCTCGGTCTGACCGTCTGTCTGCGGATGGTAAGCGGAACTGAAGTGAAGCTTAGTATCCATGGACTCATGTAACTTGCGCCAAAAGTGCGACGTAAACTGACTGCCTCGGTCTGACACTATCTTCTTCGGTACACCATGCAAACATACAATCCGCTCCATATACAACTCTGCTAGTTTGGCACCGGAATATGTAGTCTTTACCGGAATAAAGTGAGCCACCTTCGTCAATCGGTCCACTATCACCCATATAGAGTCATAACCTTTCTGTGTGCGGGGCAATCCTGTTATAAAATCCATACCCACTTCTTCCCATTTCCACTCTGGTATCTTCATAGGCTGAAGCAAACCTGCCGGTCTCTGATGTTCGGCCTTGACTCTCTGGCATACGTCGCAAAGTGCTACATGTGCTGCAACATCGCGCTTCAGACCATACCACCAAAATCTTTCCTTGAGGTCCAAGTACATCTTGGTACTTCCCGGGTGAATGGAATATGCTGACTCGTGCGCTTCCCGTAAGATAACATCCTTGATATGCTGCTGATCCGGCACCACTATTCTGTCACCATACCACACTGTTCCTTGATCATCCAATCGGAATCCTGGCGCTTTATCTGTCCCAATCTTCTTAATCAATTCCTTGATTTCCTCATCCTCCAATTGACCTTTTCGGATCTCCTGTTCAAGAGTTGGCTCCACTTCTAGCTCAGTCACGTTGGCTATCATACCCAAGTTCAAACGTTCAAATTCCCGACTAAGCTCTTCCGGCAAATCCTGTCTCGTCAGCACATTTGCATAACTCTTTCTACTCAAAGCATCGGCCACTAAGTTAGCCTTCCCTGGATGGTAGTGAATCTCCAGTTCAAAGTCATTGATCTTCTCAAGCCAACGACGTTGCCTCATATTCAACTCGGATTGCGTGAACACATACTTAAGGCTCTTGTGGTCGGTATAGATGTCGCACTTGTGTCCAATCAAATAATGCCTCCAGATCTTCAATGCGTGTACCACGGCTGCCAATTCCAGATCATGTGTCGGATAGTTCAGCTCATGTATCCTCAACTGTCTGGATGCATATGCCACAACTCTACCCTCCTGCATGAGTACACATCCCAATCCTTGACGAGACGCGTCGCAATACACTGAAAAACTCTTAGTAACGTCTAGCAGTACCAATACTGGTGCAGTGGTTAGCCTTTTCTTCAACTCCTCAAAGCTAGCTTGGCACTGCGGCGTCCACACGAACTTGGCATTCTTTTCTAGTAATGATGTCAAGGGCTTAGCAATCTTGGAGAATCCCTCAATAAAACGCCGGTAGTAGCCTGCCATTCCGAGAAAACTCCTGATCTCACTAACATTCTGCGGTGGAATCCAGTTGAGAACATCCCTGACCTTCTTCGGATCAACTGCGACACCTCCATTTGACAACACATGGCCCAAGAATGATACCTCCTTCAGCCAGAATTCACATTTGCTCAACTTAGCATACAACTGATGTTCTTGGAGTCTCTGCATCACTAACCTCAAATGTTCCTCATGCTCTTCCTCATTCTTGGAGAAAACCAGAATATCATCGATGAACACCACGACGAACTTGTCAAGATAATCCATGAACACGCTGTTCATCAAATACATGAAGTAGGCCGGTGCATTAGTCAATCCAAAGGACATAACTGTGAACTCATACAAACCATACCGGGTAGTGAAAGCTGTCTTGGGGATGTCCGTCACCCGGATTCTCATCTGATGATAGCCTGATCTGAGATCGATCTTCGAGAACACACAAGCTCCCCTTAATTGGTCAAAGAGGTCATCGATCCTTGGCAGTGGGTACTTATTCTTGATGGTGACCTCATTGAGGGCTCGATAGTCTATGCACATCCTCTGTGTCCCGTCTTTCTTATCAACGAACAACACTGGAGCTCCCCAAGGCGAAGAACTAGGACGAATATACCCCTTAGCTAGTAGGGCCTTTAATTCTTCTTTAAGTTTCTTTAATTCTTTTACCCCCATTCTATATGGTCTTTTAGCTATGGGTGCTGTGCCAGGCATAAGTTCAATAACAAATTCAACTTCACGGTCCGGAGGCATACCTGGCAATTCATCAGGGAACACGTCTGGATACTCGTGCACCACTCGAATGTCCTTCAACTCTGTGCCTTCAGCATGATTGACCTGACCGGGCTCTGTGGTTTTGGTTGCTTGATACTCAATCTTCTCCCCTGATGGAGCCACTAACTGAACTGCACGCTTGGAACACTGTATGACGGCATCGTACTTTGCTAGCCAGCTCATTCCCAAAATCAGATCCATCCCGATAGAATTTAGGACTATAGGGTGTGCTAAAAAGTCTACCCCCTTATGTTAATTGCTACATTAGGACAACGTAATGTAGCTCGGAGTTCTCCCCCCGGTGAGTTAACTAACATGGTGTTCCCCATAGGTTGCATAAGCATCAAGTTCTTTTTCACGAAATCAGCGGATATAAAAGCATGCGAAGCTCCAGAATCAAATAAAACTGTTACGAGGACTTTCACAAAACACCCTAACAAGCACAGTAGCCATTTTGGTTCAACATAGGTAGCATAACCCGAGGCATCGAGATTGACGTACGCTCAGGGCGCAACTTGAGGGGGTCAATGGCGTCCAGAGCGAGAGCGCAATCATCGCAACGTGTGAAGCTGCCGTACATCGGGCGCTTACATCACGGGACTTTGCCTAACGAGACATAGCCAACGGATAAATCCGTCCTCGATGGATCAAACTATACTCTCACGAATGTTCCCCACATACGCCTTTCGGTAACCACTGGCGAGCTAGAGACGTACAAGCTAATTATCCAAGACCAGAGCCATTATAGTTCCAACGGCGGCGAACAACTTCCTGGGTTGCCGCTTTAAGAACCGGACCTTATGGAGAGACATTAGAGCAAAGCACGAAGCACATGCTCTAATTCCCTAGACCAAACCTTATAGAGACACTAGAACAAAGCACGAAGCACATGCTCTAGTTCCCCGAACCATGTTGCTAAAAAGCATCTATTAGTCATCATTGAAGTGAACCATTAATTCAATATTAACATAAAAATAAATGTTGCTTGCAGCGCGTAGCATAGACTAATCACAATGCATAAAACCCGGGTAAACAAGGAATAAGGTAAAGACTAGGTACAACCTTAATGTATGGCAAAATTAGACACATGCACATGAGTTGGATGATTAAATAGTGTATGGGTAACAAGGACTGTCCGTGTTATACTTGCCTTCCTCAGTGAACTGCTGATGTACCTGTTCTTCAGGAACGGGATCGTCAGCGAACTCGAACGACTCGTCAACTACTCACATCGATCACCACACAAGCATCCACACATACATGCAAACAAAGTATTTAATTAGAACAGTACACAAAACATAAACAAAAGATGAAAAGAAGGCTTTAGAGTTAATGTACGCTTCACTACGAACACATGAGCACGAAAATCACTCAAATCGGAGTTAAAACGGAGAAACTACGCCTAAAACGGGCTCTAAGGGCTTGCTAGTGAGACTTTTAGGCTTCCAGGGGTGTTTTTGAAAGAAACCAGGGACCTAAAACATAATCTCATATAAAAACTCGAGGGTTACGGAGTAAAACAACCATCTAGGATGGTGGGCACTATTTTTCAAAAACACAGGGGCTAAACCGAAAGAAAAAGGACTAAACAGTAATTATTTTTGAACTAAGCTGGACCGCGGGTTGATTTCTAGAAAACAGAGGGGCTCTTTTGCAAAACTACCACGGCGGCGGCTCATGGCTGACGTCGGCTGACATCACGGTCAACTGTGCCGTGGACCGGCCGTAGACCGCGGTCCACGGGTCCACGGTGAATCAGGCTCGGTTTAGATCTGGGCTGTCGATTTTGAATCCAACGGCTAAGATCAGATCGGGCTCAAAGGTCACCGGAGACGCGGCGGCGCCACCCACGGCCGTGGCGGGGCTCGCCGGAGTTGGCTCGGCTTGGGGCTATGGTGGACCAAAACTCGCCGTGATTGGTCCTGGGGAAAGAGGAGAAGGTGGGGAATCGATTTTGGGGGTCGTGGTCTAGGATCGGCCGGTGGAGGCGGCTGGCGTCGAGCGGCGGCGGTCGAAGAACACCGGCGAGGTCGTGCGCGTGCGAGAGAGCGAGAGAGCGAGGGATTTTAGGCTCGGCATGTTCCTCTGCTTACCCCGAAGCTCCACGGCTTGGTCTCGTCATCAAAGAGGCGGCGGGGCGGCGAGTTGGTGGCGGCGGCGAGCTAGGGTTGTGGCGGCGCGAGCTCAAGGTGAGGGCGGCTAGGGTTTGAGGTAGGGCCGAGAGCAGGGGTTGGCGGCGACTTTATAGGGGCCCTGGGGCTACTTGGCGTGGGCGCCACGCTCGGACGAGGCCGGGGACGCGGCGGATTTGGCGGCGGCACGGTGTCCTGCTCGTACACGGCTAGAGGAAGGAGGAGAAGATGACAAGCGGGCCCGGGGTGTCAGCGGCAGAGAGCGGAGGCAGGCGCGGCTGGGCTGGCGGGCTGCTGCTAGGCCGCGCGAAGCTGCTGGGCTGCGCTGGGAAGAGGAGAAGCTGGGCCGAGCTGGGCTGAAATTTGAGAAGGAAAAAGAGAGAAAAAAGAAAAGGTTTTTATTTTATTCAAACACTCATTTGAATTCAAATTCAAACTCAAATTTGAATTCAACAACCAAAAATAAATGCACCAGCATGGATGCAACAATAAAGTTTCTATACCCTATATTTGCTTTTAATTATTCAAAATTTTATTTTCCCTACATTTTTCATGAGCACTTGAATATAAAAAGCCAATTAATTACTAAATTTTAAATAGGGCATTTTTAGGGTGTTACAAACCTACCGCCCTTAAGATGAATCTCGTCCCCGAGATTCGGACGTGGATTGGAAGAGATGTGGATATTCTGCCTTGAGATCATCCTCCCATTCCCAGGTTGCCTCATCCTCTGTATGACAATTCCACTGAACCTTGCACATACGTATCACTTTGTTCCTGGTGACCTGTCGGCGGGTGGCACACGGGGTACCTCACGCCGGCACGTGTCGATCATAGAACACACACGTCTCGGTGGAGAATGGTTCAAGAGACGCAAGACAACGAGGATTATACTGGTTCGGGAGCGATCCCTACGTCCAGGGAAACGAACTCCAAATTGTATCGCTCTCTTGGCGGCGGGTTACAACGAAGGCCGGTTCAAGCCTTGTGTGTGAAGTGTGCGTGTAGGGGACCTAGTGCTCTAGAGATCGAGAGAATGAATCCTCTGTGTGTGTATCTCCCTCCTCGTAGGGACGCCCTCCCCTTTTATAATTCAAGGGGAGAACAGCTTTACAACGTTATTTTACCTATCTGCTCTCACCCAGGGCCGGATGCCCCCGGCGGTTACGCACTATCGGCCTAGTGCGTCTTGGCGACCCCCTTCTTGATCGCCGCGTGTCCTTCGCCCTCCCATCAGCAGCTTCGTGGTAGCTTCCTTCTTGGCCGCTGGCGCGGTAGTGCGCACGCAACCACCTTTTCCCCGGCGCAGGGCTGCAGATCAGCTTTTGTAGATGGCAGGTGAGCAGGCGATGTCGGGTGTCGGTCGGGAGAAAGCGTGAGGTTCATGCCTCCTTCGCTGCCACTTAGACTTGTCCCGGGGAGAGTTCACGTGACCCTCCCTTTTCCACTGTGCACGTCAGTGGGACAGGACCCCTCGCTGGGGTCGACCCTCCCGGTCGTCGAAAGGGTCGGGGGTCAGGCGAGACAGACACGCCTGACCCATTTACCTTCCCGGTCGTCAGGAAGATCGGGGGTCGGGCGAGACGGAAGCGCCAGACCCCGACTGCTTCGCTAGTCATCGAGGAGGTCAGGGTCGGGCGAGATGGACATGCCCGACCTCGTTGCCCCCTGTCGCCCCCTAGGCCCTCCGCGGGTCGGGCGAGACGGAATTCTCCGACCAGTCATGGGTAATGTTGCTTCTTACCGTTGCCAAGGTCCTTCTTCGTATGCACGCCGTTAACGGGCGTCCCTGACAATGGGCCCCCTAATCCATGACCCCCACAGTAGCCCCCGACCTTGCAGAGGAGTCAGAGACTCATTTGTGAGGTCATATCCGTTCCTTGGGGAAATGGATTTTTAGGGGGCCCTCCTTCTTTTGTTTCTTACCGACTCCTTGCGATTTTTTTGAGTCTTTGGAGTGCGACCTGAGAAACGCCTCGACAACGATCCTCGGTACCAAACGTATCGTGGGGTCACCAACCTACTTCGCGAAGAGCCGACCCGGGGGCCATGGCCCCAACCCCACTGTGAGTTTCTTATTTCCTAACGGTGTCGCAGGGTCATCCGCAGCCTTAAAACTTCGGCGGCGGGGTGAGCAAGGCGAACCCGGCGGTTCTGCCGAGCCCCCGAGCCCTTGATCGTTGGCTGCAGGGCAAGCAAGGTAAACCCGGTGGTTCTGGTTGTGGGGCAAACGAGGCAAACCCGGTGGTTCTGCCGAGGCCCCGAGCCCTTGCTATGAGGCTATTTCGGGGGCTGAGCCTTTGAGCCTCTCAGGTTGCTGGATCCAGATCCGAGCTTTCGCGCTCCTGGTGGATCTGGGTACCGGGCGGACCTTTGGCCAGGTTGTTTTCGAGCCCCCGAGCCTGGTTATGAGACTATCTCGGGAGGCTGAGCCTCTGAGCCTCTCAGGTCGCCGGATCCAGATCCGAGCTTTCGCGCTCCTGGTGGATCTGGATGCCGAGCGGCTCCTTCGAGCCCTCGAGCCTCTGCATGAGACTTTCGCCGAGGTTGGGCGCAGCCCAACGTCTGGCCGTTGATCCCTGCAAAAGGACAGACCCCATAGGTCTGAAAAATAGTTAGTTTCTTGCGTCTAAGCTGCGTTATTAGCAACGCTTTCGTACATTTCCGGCCTGATTCACGCAAGAGGATCCCTCGGCCCGGCTTATTTCGTTTGGGTGCGTTGGCAGGGTCGATCATCCGGCTCGACAACCGTGCGATCCGTAGCCGCGGAGGCGTAGGCCGTCGCAACGCGGTTGTGCCAGATGTCCTTGCCTACCC
The DNA here is from genome assembly GCA_015342445.1 of Digitaria exilis. Taxonomy (NCBI): domain Eukaryota; kingdom Viridiplantae; phylum Streptophyta; class Magnoliopsida; order Poales; family Poaceae; genus Digitaria; species Digitaria exilis. Next base: position 11,002 of record JACEFO010000815.1, on the reverse strand, counting down.
TTCACCGGGGTTTCACCGGGGTCACCTTGGAATCATAGGGCCAGACGACGAACGAAGAGCTAATAATAAATGGCAGAAAAATTAATGGAAAGAAGTGTAAAGAGTTCACTTATCTGGCCGGCCGGAGGCCAGGTGGAGGGGCTTTCGTGCCCCCCCGTCGGGCATTCCGTCGAGCATCAAAGAGTCAACATGGCATCGTGAACCTGAGACTGGCGTGAGGACGTGTCACGACCAGGGGCTGATGATTAATGTAGCACCGAAAGCTTTGCGTCAGCTATAGTGCACCCGGAGACGGGCCTCCGAGATACGGCGCTCACGACCTGCGTGACCGTCGTGGTCACTGTCTAGGCCGTCGAGGACGCCGCCGGGCTGCCCCCTGGGACTTGTCCCGCGATAGTAGTCGTGCAGCCGGGATTGTCGACGAGGACGAGGCACGTGTCGAGGCCGTCGAGAACACCGCCGGGCCGCCCCCTGGGACTTGTCCCGCGAGAGTAGTCGGGCAGCCGGGGTTGTCGACGAGGATGAGGCGGGTGTCGAGGCCGTCGAGAACACCGCCGGGCCGCCCCCTGGGACTTGTCCCGCGAGAGTAGTCGGGCAGCCGGGGTTGTCGACGAGGACGAGGCGGGTGTCGAAGCCGTCAGAACACCGCCGGGCCGCCCCCTGGGACTTGTCCCGTGAGAGTAGTCGGGCAGCCGGGGTTGTCGACGAGGACGAGGTGGAGCGCGCAGCCTCAAGTGCCTGGCATCTCGTTCACGCGGAACTCGAGACTGCCGAGCGAATGGTCGAGCCCAACCTGATCTGATGGTCACCGAGGACCAGCCATCTCGCACCGGGTGTCGACGAAGACGTAGACGTGCGCAGGCCCCTACCTGGCGCGCCAACTATTGGCGGGTGGCACACGGGTACCTCACGCCGGCGAGTGTCGATCACAGAACACGCACGTCTCGGTGGAGAATGGTTCAAGAGACGCAAGACAAAGAGGATTATACTGGTTCGGGAGCGATCCCTACGTCCAGTGAAACGAACTCCAAATTGTATCGCTCTCTTGGCGGCGGGTGACAACGAAGGCCGGTTCAAGCCTTGTGTGTGAAGTGTGCGTGTAGGGGACCTAGTGCTCTAGAGATCGAGAGAATGAATCCTCTGTGTGTGTATCTCCCTCCTCGCAGGGACGCCCTCCCCTTTTATAGTTCAAGGGGAGAACAACTTTACAACGTTATTTTACCTATCTACCCTCGCCCAGGGCCGGATGCCCCCGGCGGTTATGCACTGTCGGCCTAGTGCGTCTTGGCGACCCCCTTCTTGATCGCCGCGTGTCCTTCACCCTCCCATCAGCAGCTTCGCGGTAGCTTCCTTCTTGGCCGCTGGCGCGGTAGTGTGCATGCAGCCACCTTTTCCCCAGCGTAGGGCTGCAGATCAGCTTTTGCAGATGGCAGGTGAGCAGGCGATGTCGGGTGTCGGTCGGGAGAAAGCGTGAGGTTCACGCCTCCTTAGCTGCCACTTAGACTTGTCCCGGGGAGAGTTCACGTGACCCTCCCTATCCACTGTGCACGTCAGTGGGATAGGACCCCTCGCTGGGGTCGACCCTCCCGGTCGTCGAAAGGGTCCGGGGTCAGGCGAGACGGACACGCCTCACCCATTTACCTTCCCGGTCGTCAGGAAGATCAGGGTCGGGCGAGACGGACGCGCCAGACCCCGACTGCTTCGCTAGTCATCGAGGAGGTCGGGGTCGGGCGAGATCGACATGCCCGATCTCGTTGCCCCTGTCGCCCCTAGGCCCTCCGCGGGTCGGGCGAGACGGAATTCTCCGACCAGTCATGGGTAATGTTGCTTCTTACCGTTGCCAAGGTCCTTCGTATGCACGCCGTTAACAGGCGTCCCTGACAATGGGCCCCCTAATCCATGACCCCCACATGACCCTCTCAGATTCCTCCAAAATCTTAACCGGATACTCCTCATAAGTAAGGTCCTCCTGCACATTCAACTCCTCCAACGGAATCTGTTCCTCTGGCACCTGTAAACACTTCTTCAGCTAGGACACATGGAACACGTCATGCACTCCTGCCAATCTCTCTGGTAACTCTAGCTTGCCTTTAACATTAAATCTCTTCACACCTCTCATTGGTGACACCTTGAGATAGACGAAGTCGCCAATTTCGAAGCTGAGATCTTGACGCCTTACATCTGCATAACTTTTCTGCCGTGTCTGAGCTGCTCTCAGATTCTGCCTGATGACCTGCACTTGCTCTTCTACCTGCTTCAAGACTTCAGGTCCAAATACTTTACCTTCTCCGGTCTGATTCCAGAACAACGGTGTCCTGCACTTCCTTCCATACAACGCCTCAAACGGTGACATCTTGAGACTCTGTTGGTAGCTGTTGTTGTACGAGAACTCTGCATAAGACAAACTCTTCTCCCAACTTACTCCCATACTGTAGATGCACATGCCCCTCAACATGTTCCTCCAATATCTGATTTGTCCTCTCAGTCTGACCGTCTGTCGCGGATGGTAAGCGGAACTTGAATGAAGCTTAGTATCCATGGGACTCATGTAACTTGGCCCCAAAAGTGCGACGTAAACTGACTGCCTCGGTCTGACACTATCTTCATAGTACCCCATGCAGACATACAATCTACTCCATATACACTCTGCTAGTTTGGCACCGGAGTATGTAGGTCTTCACCGGAATTGGCACCGGAATATGTAGTCTTCACCGCGAATCAAAGTGAGCTACCTTCTCAATCGGTCCACTATCACCCATATAGAGTCATAACCTCTCTGTGTGCGGGGCAGTCCTGTATAAAATCCATACCCACTTCTTCCCATTTCCACTCTGGTTATCTTCATAGGCTGAAGCAAACCTGTCGGTCTCTGATGTTCGGCCTTGACTCTCTGGCATACATCGCAAAGAGCTACGTGTGCTGCAACATCGCGCTTTCAAACCATACCACCAAAATCTTTCCTTGAGTCCAAGTACATCTGGTACTTCCGGTGAAATGGAATATGCTGACTCGTGCGCCTCCCGTAAGTTAACATCCTTGATATGCTGCTGATCCGGCACCACTATTCTGTTACCGTACCACATTGTTCCTTGATCATCCAATCAGAATCCTAGCGCTTTATCTGTCCCAACCTACTTTATCTATTCCTTGATTTCCTCATCCTCCAATTGTCCGTTTTGGATCTCCTATTCAAGAGTTGGGCTCCACTTCTAGCTCAGTCACGTTGGCTACCATACCCAAGTTCAGGCGTTCGAATTCCCAGCTAAGCTCTTCCGGCAAATTCTGTCTCGTCAGCACATTCGCATAACTCTATCTACTCAAGCATCGGCCACCAAGTTAGCCTTCCCTGGATGGTAATGAATCTCTAGCTCAAAGTCACTGATCTTCTCAAGCCAACGATGTTGCCTCATATTCAACTCGGATTGCGTGAACACATACTTAAGGCTCTTGTGGTCGGTATAGATGTCGCACTTGTGCCCAATCAAATAATGCCTCCAGATCTTCAACACGTGTACCACGGCTGCCATTTCCAGATCGTGTGTCAGATAATTCAGCTCATGTCTCCTCAACTGTCTGGATGCATATGCCACAACTCTGCCCTCCTGCATTGAGTACACATCCCAATCCTTGACGAGACGCATCACAATACACTGAGAAGCTCTTAGTAATATCTGCAGTACCAATACTGGTGCAGTGGTCAGCCTTTTCTTCAACTCCTCAAAGCTAGCTTGGCACTGCGGTGTCCACGCGAACTTGGCATTCTTCTCTATCAATGATGTCAAGGGCTTGCAATCTTGGAGAATCCCTCAATAAAACGCCGATAGTAGCCTGCCATTCCGAGAAAACTCCTGATCTCACTGACATTCTGCGTTGGAATCCAGTTGAGAACATCCCTGACCTTCTTCGGATCAACTGCTACACCTCCATTTGACAACACATGGCCCAAGAATGACACCTCCTTCAGCTAGAATTCACACTTGCTCAACTTGGCATACAGTTGGTGCTCCCTGAGCCTCTGCATCACTAACCTCAAGGTTCTTCATGTTCCTCCTCATTCTTGGAGAAAACCAGAATATCATCAATGAACACCATGACGAACTTGTCGAGATAATCCATGAACACACTGTTCATCAAATACATGAAGTAGGCCGGTGCATTAGTCAATCCAAAGGACATAACTGTGAACTCATACAAGCCATACCGGGTAGTGAAAGCTGTCTTGGGATGTCTGTCACCCGAATTCTCATCTGATAATAGCCCGATCTGAGATCGATCTTGGAGAACACACAAGCTCCCCTCCAATTGGTCAAAGAGATCATCGATCCTTGACAGTGGGTACTTGTTCTTGATGATGACCTCATTGAGGGCTCGATAGTCTATGCACATCCTCTGCTGTCCCCGTCTTTCTTATCAACAAACAACACTGGAGCTCCCCAAGGCGAAGAGCTAGGACGAACTATACCCCTTAGCTAGTAAGGCCCTCAATTCTTCTTTAAGTTTCTTTAATTCTTTTACCCCCCATTCTATATGGTCTTTTAGCTATGGGTGCTGTGCCAGGCATAAGTTCAATAACAAATTAAACTTCACGTTCCGGAGGCATACCTGGCAATTCATCTGGGAACACATTTGGATACTCGTTCACCACTCGGGCTTCAACTCTGTGCCTTCAGCTTGATTGACCTGACCGGGCTCTGTGGATTTGGTTGCCTGATACTCAATCTTCTCCCCTGATGGAGCCACTAACTGAACTGCACGCTTAGAACACTGTATGACTGCATCGTACTTTGCTAGCCAGCTCATTCCCAAATCAGATCCATTCCAATAGAGTTTAGGACTATAGGGTGTGCTAAGATGTCTACCCCCCTTATGTTAACTGCTACATTAGGACAACGTAATGTGGCCCGAAGTTCTCCCCCCGGTGAGTTAACTAGCATAGTGTTCCCCATAGGTCGCATAAGCATCAAGTTCTTTTTCACGAAATCAGGAGATATAAAAGGCATGCGAAGCTCCAGAATCAAACAAAACTGTAGCAGGTTTGTGAGTTGACTGGAAACGTACCGACTACCCACATCTGTGGCTCCTTCTGTAGTTTCTGCTTCCACATGGTTGAGCCTACCCTTGGCGTAGTTCTGCTGGCCACGGTTCCCCTGTGCCTGCTGCTAATTCCCATTCTGAGCTGGCTGTGGTCCTACCTTCTGGTTGTTATTCTGACCGGGGGAGTTCTGGACCTCCGGGGACAAGAGTAGCATAAATGTCCCTATTCTCCACAGTGTAGCGTGCCCTTGGGCCGACAGGAATGGTGTTAGCCTGGGTGGTGCGTGAAGCCTGAGTGTTCTGCTGCACATTCTGGTAGCACTGCTGTTGCTGCTGTGGTGGTGGATACTGGGGCGTTGTTGGTTCTGGCCGCGGTTCTGAAGGCTTGGTTGTCCCTGAGTGCGCTGCTGATTCACCTGCTGGGGGTTGTAGCGGGAGCGGACATTGCTACCAGATTGCTGGTTCATGAACCTCCTCTTCTTGTCCTCAATCTCATGGCGCTTGTGCCTCCACCATCAGAGCGCCATCGACCAGCTCGCCGAATGTTGGAAAGGTGATGCACATCAACTGCAGCTGCAAGGGCATCCTGGAGTCCACCCCGGAAGCGAGTCTGCCTCTTCCGGTCTTGTTGGACACCTCATCTGGTGCATAGCGGGCCAGCTCAAGGAACTTGTCACGATAGGCAGTGACACTCATTCCTTCCTGCGTCAGGGCTAGGAACTCCTTCTTCAGGACCATCAGTCCCTCAGGCACATGGTGAACACGAAAGTCGTCACTGAACCGCTGTTAGGTGATCTGGTCGCAATTGGGTTGCGCGTATTGATATGCCACCCACCAGTCGGAGAGCAGCTCCTTCAAACTGTCCAGAGGCGTAGAGCACCTTCTCCCTGTCATCACACTGAGCAATGTCGAGCTGTCTCTCCACTGGCTTGATCCAGTCTTCAGCTTCCATCGGGTCCTTGGCGCGGGAGAACTTTGGCGGGCGCCCCTTCAAGAACTCTCCCCTCTTGTCCCGGATGGGCTGGGGAGGTGGCTGAACAGGTGGATTCTGTAGGTTCTGCTGCATCAAAGCTATGGCCTGGGTCAACTGTTGCATCGTCTGCGTCTGCATGCGGACCAGATCCTCCATGGTGGGCGGCTGGTTCTGGTTCTGGTTCTGGTTCTTGTTCTGGTTCTGATTCTGATTTTGGGTTTTGATTGGGCCACCACCCGACGCTCCTCTTGTTGCAACCATCTGTCATTTATTAGCAATCACAGATTAAAACCCCAACATTCACATTCGCAGTCATGTCTGAACCCGTGTCAAAAACAGAAGCAATCCACTGACAAGATAAGGTACTTAGGCCGATAGGAAAGATGATAGATGATGTGCAAAAGAGGTTAAGAACCCAACTATATAATCATTAAAATACCTTATACCTTATCCAATACTAGATGATTGCAGACTTTCATCCACGCTCATCACAATCATTACAAAGATCCAAATCACACATAAGCATAATAATAAATCATCAAAGCATTAAAGACATGGTTCAAACACGACTCGACACCACTAAGACTCGACTCTTTTTTGACTCAAAACGTACTACTCGATCCCTATAACAACTTCATGGAAGCATCTAGGGGTCGACGGTGGTGTGGGCGGCTGGGGAGTTGTAGCGTGCCTCCTGCGCTGTGGTGACTCTCCACGGTACTCTGGGCTGCGGGGTGCGGGTCCTCCCAACTGGTGTTGCAGCTCCTCATTCTTCTCCTGCCTGGCGGTGAGCTTCCTCCTTAGCATAACATTCTCATCAGACACAGCATCAAGCTCTGTGTTTGAGAGTGGCCACAAGCGCCACTGTGGAAGCAAGCTGGGGTCTTGAACGTTCGCGGTAGACGCTATGGTGGCAAGCTGTGGCACCACTCTTGCGGCGGCGGTGGCTCATCCTTGATCTTGGCGAAGCACTTGTGACGGTAGACGTGGTAGGCTTGACGTGCAGCACAGCGATCCCTGCCTCCTGGGACCTCGTCAGACATAGCATTGTGACCGATACTCCGAGCAGCCCTTGCCACCTGCATCGGTCACCCTCACTGTGCACTGAGGTTCTCCAGAAGCTGCGGGTAGAGAACGTGCGTCCACCATCACTGCGGTACTCCACTCCAACACGACCGAAGCGCGGTACAGTACGAAGCACTCGGAGAAGCCGGTTGTGGTAGAAGTGGTCGCCTCCATCCCGGACAAACTTGTAGACGATCCACGGGGCGTGCGTCGAGGCTACGTGCGCGGCAACAGGACAGGGTGTAGGGCTCCGGGACACTTCATCATCATCGGATGCGTTTCCAGTGTCGGCGTCCATCTCTTCATCATCAGTTGCGGCCACCATTTGGTCTTCTTGCCGTCCTACTTGTGGCGGTCCACTCCGAAATTATACCAAGTTAAGTACCACTGGACCGCTGATCACGCAGTCAGGCACTTAAATTCGGAAATAAGCTGGAGCGCCATCGGATTATACCTGATTAACCACGTACTTTCATGATCGAAACAACAAGCGCGCCCACACGAAGGTGAGTTCTAGAGATTACAACATTCCACAAATTCATCATACATAAATAGTATCCTAAAGTTATTACAAACCAAGTTTGAAATTTCGAATCAGAGTATAAAAGTTCATTGCAGCGGAAATATTAAAGTTCATTGCAGCGGAAATATTAAACTAGCGACGATGCATAGTAACACCATAAAGAAGCCGACATGGTGCTACTCCTCCCGATCCTCGGCAGAGGACGGAACCCACTCGACGTGCCATCCAGGGGGAACCTGGGTAGGCCAAGTGATGGCATCGACTGCCACATCCATCACAGTACCTGAAATAATAGCCACAAGCAAGGCTGAGTATACTAATACTCAGCAAGGTTTACCCGTCGGGTGAAAACTACATCACCGACTTCTAGACATGAGAGGCTTTTGGCTGGTGGGTTTGTTTGCCAAAAAGCAACTAAGAGTGGATCCTTACTTTCATGGTTTTAGCATCATATTCTAGTAGAATTAACCATTCTAGATTAGCATCCTCTCTAAGCATACAAGTGGTGCAATACAATTTAATTCATACAACGATTTCATCATCCTAATAGTTCCACTTGTACTCAATGCAGCATAGCGGTCAAGCAGTCTCATTAACCGCGAGAAGCGGACAGTTCGAACCGAATTTTGCTACCTGGCCAGGGGAAACAACCAACACACACGGACAATGCTTGCTATAAAAGGCACAAGCACTTCCCAACCTTTCCCATCGATCCACAATTCGGAACTGGGTCTATTCCCTTAGGATTAAGGTTTACTGCTTCACTCACAGCATCACGCATATATCCACAAGTGTACGGGCAAGGGACACAAAAAGTTTCCAAGGAGAGATGGCTATCGGCCCTAGCTGCTTTCAATTCTGGTACCGGGCTTACGATTCCCATATATCGGCATGCATGTGGTACGTTCAAAAACTTGACACACAGAACCACACCTTCCGACCTTAAATCAATTATCATACACGGACGGGAGATCTACACATACCATCCCGCCCGTCAATCCTTATGATTCCAACATAAGTAAAGACAAGCAACTCCTATGTCTCTCGCGAGTGACAGAAAATCACTCGTCTTGTAACGGACCTAAAGCCATTTGCTCTATCGATCCTTCCATACTAGTATTTTCAGTCATAGGTACTAGAATCATGCAACTAAGTTATTCAAACAACACCTAGAAACATAAATGCACAAGCATAATTAAATACATAGTTGCACGGAATTGAGAGTTTAGGTCATGCTCCGGGGCTTGCCTTCTTGGGCCTGACTGACTGTTAGACTCCGGGTCGACCGCGACTTTGTCGGCACCGCTCTCGGGATCCCTTCTTCGTCGACGGGGATGAGGTGATAGATGCCGTCCGCAAGAGCACCTTCTACATGAGATGCATACTTATAGTGGCTGCCTAAATGATCTAATACCAAAGCCGTGAAGGCCATATTCACCTAGACATGCTAGTGTACCACTTCCTACTTCATAAAAATTAGAGGAGGGTGTGGAATTTTATTGTATCTATGATGGTGATCGTGTACAGATAATAAAATAATCCAATTTATTATTTCGAAGCTAGGGTGCTGTTCTGGAAATTTAAATTTCACAAGTTCCATATTTAATTACTTAATCAAAGTTATCTCTATTTCCTTTCATAACTCGATTCTAACCTAGTTTCTTCTCATTTTTTGTTTCTGTGCTTCTGTTCCTCCTTTTCATCTATAAACTTTATGACAGCTACTGGGAGTATAAGAGTTGGCTCACTCCAAAACTTAGCTAAAACTGAGCTACACAGAATTTATTAAAAATGGAACCATTCGCTGTCCCAGAAAACAGAATTAAATTCATATAATAATTGAAAATTACTTCAAATCAGATAATTTTTTCTACCCAGATCTAGTCATGATGTAAGGAGGGCTTTGGCCAAGTGGTGGCTCCAAAATAACCCTTGGACAGTCCTCAAAAATGTTCTATCCGAAAACACAATCTATTTATTTGCTAGTATAGACAGGGCAAGTAATTAAGTTTAGCATTTTTACACATGTGTAAACCAGTTCTTAGGCCTCTGGAGGAAAAATGGTGATTTTTGCTGCATGGATTATTTTTAATAATTATAGGGATTAAACTAAGACAGAAATCACAAAATAAATCACAACTGATGCTACAGTCCATATTTTTAGGTCCCCTTTGCACACAAGGTGTACAATGTCACTACAAACAACATATCAAAGCTCAGCCCTAGCGGAGCTAAGGATTTGAAATTGTGCACAAGTTTCTAAATTTACAGTTTGAATTTTATTTCAAAAACGGTTCATCAAAAGTATATACATGCTAACATGAGATTGGAGTTTACATCTCACGAGTCCAGGGAGTATTTTTTATGCATTTTTTCTGGTTTTTTGTACGATTTTTAACGGATCTTTCAAAGTCTCAGAGAAATGGATCTAGGTTTAAGAATCTTTTTACGCTGGAGACCCTAGAACTTTTTAAAACTTTTCAGACCAGTCCCTGATATTTGCGCAGAGGACCCTAGAACTAAAAAGAGGAACGCGAATGGGTCCACGGCTCGTCGGCATTGTTACGCCGGCGAAACGATGGCGAGTTTGGCTCGGGGAAAGCTTGGTGGGAAATGGAGAGGAGGCTCACCGCGAGTCGATTGAGGTAGGTCTCGTGGCCGGAGGGGCAAGCGGGCGATGGCTCGTCGACGCGTGAGCGGCGGAGCGGTTTGCTCCGGCGACGTCGGTACGGGCTGCGGTGGTCGAGACGATGCGCGGAGAGGCGTGTGAGCTTCACCGACGATGGTGGAGGCTCGCCGTGGGGCTTGGCGGAGACGGGATGGCCGAAGTATGGAGCTCGACGTGGAGGTGATGTTCACGGCGGAAACGGCCGAGCGGATGGGGAAAAGTTTCGATTCCCGGCGTGTGCGGCTCGATTCGAGCTGGGGAGTGCTCGAGCGGCTAGCTGGGTGAGTGAGTGAGCTTCCACGAGCGGGAGATTGGGAAATCATGGAGGGGAACGCGGTTGATTTCGGTTTGCGGCGACGGGAAGCTCGAGCTTGCTCAACACGGCTGGAGGTTGAAGAAGATGGGAGCGAATGCGGGGGAAGGGAAATGAATGCGTGTGGACTGAGGAGAAGGAGTGTGGGTGCTCGTGGGGTGCCTGAGCACGTTAGGGAGCAATGTGCTGCCTCGGGAGCACGCGCGGGACGAGACGGTGACGCACGACGCGCCATTGGTGCGACCCGAGCTCGGACAGTGCGCGCGCGAGGGGTTGGACGAGGGGATTGTCACGTGAGGGAGTGGGATACGCTGCAGAGAGACTTGGCGCGTAGCGGGGGAGAGAATCCGCCGCGGCGGCTCTGCGCGGCGCACGCGCGGCGAGGGCCAACGGCGGAGCTCCGCCCGCCTTGATGGCCTGACCACG
>JACEFO010000814.1:0-37643 GCA_015342445.1 Digitaria exilis | reverse complement strand
GCCGACCCAGATTCCTCCTGGTTGGTCTCATTGGGAGCCATCCTCGGTGAGGATCGTGAGGAGTAGCGTCATGGGCGGCTTCATCATGATGTTACTTGTATCGTCGTTTACATCATCGTTTACTTTCCGCTACTTTGAACTCTGAAAATTTAATTATGTCTTTCAAACTTGGTTTGTAAAAATTTGAATTAAGACTTATTTGAATTTGGACCATGGAATGTTGTAATCTTTGGGGCTCATCTTCGTGCGGGCGGTGTTGTTTCGATCGACGAGTACGTGGTTAAATCGAGCTAGACTCGACGGCACTCCAGCTTAATTGTCACACCCCGAAATTTGGAATTTCGGGATGTGAATAAAAAGAACAATTAAATAGATGATTTTCTCAAATTATTAAAATTTTTTCCAACATTTTGTTTAATTATCAATTTTAGTATAGGAAAAAATAAACTTTTCTAAATCAACTAAATATGCTTTATGTGGTATTTATTGAAATGTTGCATTCATGCCGTTGAATCTCATCTTTCTTAAGTGTGAAGTTTTCAAAATGCGTTTAGTCGTCGATCAAATCCTTTCTGAGAATTTCCTAGATTTCTGGGAATTAATTCTTCTTTTCCTAAAGTCAAATCCATTTATTGGAAGGGCTTTAAATCTCTTTCATGAGCTCTAGATATTTTATTTCGGTTCAAAGCGACCCTAGCGCTCCTCGTTGTTTTCCAGCCGTTACGATCGCGAGATCAACGTCACAAACGAGTCCCCTAGCTCCCGGACCTCACCGAGCTTCCTAGAGTTTAGTCAACTACCGTCCGCCTTGGAGCTTCTTGCAGAGAAAAAACCCTCGCAGTTTTCGCTAATCAACCCGCAGTCCACACGTAGTTCAAAAGTAATTCCGTTTAGGTCCTGTTTTTATCAGTGTTAACCTGAGCTTCTGGCAATAGAACCCCCGTCCTTAAGGTCGTTTTAACTCAAAGTCCTTCTGTTTTGTATACGTAATACGTTTTAGGTCCAGTTTCTTCTTGTTTAAGCCCCTAGAAGTTCCTGTTTCCTCGAGTTAAGCCTGAACTTGTTTTATTCGTAGATTCCACGTTTGTCTCCGTTTAACTCGTTTTTGTTGCGTTAATTTTCTAAATACGTAGATTTTAGTTTAATAGTGTTGTTTTACCAGTTTCATGTTTTGGAAATAAATAAAATAATAACTTGTTTATATGTTTTTACAAATTACATAAAATCTAATTAGAACTCCAACTCCATGTTTTAAATATTAATTGCCTAAGTATATATTTAACTAGCTTTTCGAACTAAAAGCAAATCATTAGTTCTACTTTCATATTTTATAATCAAAGTTAATTTGATTAATCATTATTGAACTAGCATTTATAATTAAAAATTTGGTAAGTTTTATATCTTGTCTTTTCATAAACAAAGATGTTAACTTGAATAGAGCTAGTTCATTATGTTTTTTCTAAAATAAAAGCTAGTGAGGTTATATAATGCTCTTCATAAAACTAATAATTAATTTGCTTAATGCTCAATATTGAATCTAGTTTTCTAAATAAAAACTGACTAGGTTCATACTTTGGCTTTTATAAATAAAAGGTTAACTTGATTAATATTTACTTAAACTTGCTTTTCTAATTAAAAGTTATTTAAGGTTGTACCCCGTTGTTTTTAATAAACAAATGATATCAATATGATTAATAGTCTTGAATCAATCTTTTATAAATAAAAATATGGTTAGTGCTTTACCTGTTGTTTCATAAAGCAAACATGCTAATTTGATTAATAATTATTGAACTCTCTTTTCTAATTAAAATCTAACTAGGTTTAAACACCCGGTTTTGTGCAATCTAAATTGATATGATTAATTTCCAACTTAAATGTGCTTTTAATATTAACTTGTTTAGTTCAACACGATACATGAAGTTAATCGATTAGATGCTCTCACATGCTTTCTTGCAAGTTAAAATATTTAATTGATATAATTATTATATAAATATTTGCAAATAAAATTAATTAGGCTTTTAACCCGTCTTTTCATATCGAAGTATAATTTGAATACTGAATATTTCTCTGAAGTATTCATTACATATCTTTTCATATAATTAAAATCAATAAAGCTTATAGTCTCCTCTTTCTTTTATATATATAAAATCTTTCGATAGCTATACCTTTCCAACCGTTGTTCCCGTTTTCAACGTTTGTTTCGCCCTTGTGATCGTCGTAGTAGCGAGCCCTATCGTTAGTGCGTTCTTTTAAAAGCTTTTCTTTTTGATTGGTGTATTGTTCTTAGTTGTATCTATTTCTTTGCTTGCATGTTTGTGCTTGTGCTCGATGTTTGCTACGATTAGAGGAGCATCGTTCCGAAGCTGTCAAGAACAAGAGTTTGAAGACTGAGCAGTGGTATTCTTTTGCGGAAAGGCAAGTGTCCCTAACCATCTTTCTACCTATGCTTTATGAGATCATATGTGTTAATTGGAAACCATGGAGAACCACCCGGGATTAACCGTACAACCACAATACTACATGGCTCTGGTCTTAGCTGAATAATTTAGATGAACTACATCTTGTGTTTGTGCTGCCTGTTGGGCTGTTATTGGTTTGTGGATGTGTTGGTGCGGGGATCAGAAGAGGGTATCTTCTGTTGAAACCGTCAGGTACTGGGAACAAACACACATGTAGGAATTCTTTGTACAGGCTTCGTAGCGTCCCTATGCAATCACACCTCGGAAGTGTGGTATGCGCCTTTGTGGTGCAGGCATGGTTGGGTCCAAATTCTTCGGAGCTTTTACGCGAATTGTGGTGAAAGTGTACAACCTCTGCAGAGTGTAAAACTGTTATAACAGCCGTGTTCGCGGTCATGAACGGCCTGGACCCTCACATGATTAAATTATCGAAAGTTGATATTAATTAAATCGTTACGGTTATTTCCGTGGCCTTGCTGAGTACCAACCATAAGTGTACTCATCCTTGCTCATTGCTGCTCAGTATTCAGAAGGTGTGTGAAGTTGTTGAAGGTGATACTAGGCGTACGTAACCGCTGTCAACAGTTGCCTGTGGGTGAAGAGTTCAAGATTCCGCTGCTAGAAACGTTTGTATTGTCTTTATTTTATTATTTTTCCGCTGTAACTTTGTGTTCTGTTTATTCATGGAGTCTATCATATGTGTGAAATAGATCCTGGCACACATATGAGATGCATCTGGTTTTTCTTTCTAAAACCAGGTGTGACATTAATACTATTTAAGTGTACGGATGCCTCCCGGTGGTCCCTGGTGCACTTAAGTGGATTAATTTAGAGGCGGTTTGCCACAATACCTGTCAGTGCGAAGGGATTTGCATTCACCCATCGTGTTCACAAATAGCCTCGGGCGGTTATGCTGGCTCGGAAGGATCGGAGTGAGGTCCGAAGGGAGAGGCACTTCGGATGCCTCAACTTTGTTTATCAGGCTGATGTCCTTGCGCCCGCGACCGCCTACAAAACAGATGGTCTGATGATTGGTGGACTTTGTGATTTTAGGATTGAAACCGAAGCTTCAAAGCTGGCTAGTGACTCTGTGGGCACATTTGCAGAGCCTTTCGAAGCGTACTCTAGTATTATTCATTCCTTTGTACAAAAGTGCGTGCATATACTAGCTAACACCCCGATTGAGCCGAGCGAGCCCTAACGTGTTGCTCTCGCACAGTCGCACTACGCGCCATGACCACGACCACGCATCCAGGCATCCATCGGCGCCCACCCGGCCACCCCCATGCAGCCGTAGGCTCTCGCAGCCTGCAGTGTTGTGTTGTGCGTACGTCCACGGCGCGCGTGGGCTTTACGTGCATTGCATTGCCGGCTCGTGCTTGGACTCGCGCCGCGCGCCTTACTCGGCCTCCTCCATAGTAGTACTATATATATGAAATACCCAATGTTGCCTAGCTTTTCCCTTTTGTAAAAGATTTTAAGATGAAAAGTGTACCATAAATGTTAAAAAAAGTTGTTGCATTGATTTCTATGCAGGTGTGAGAATTGTTTCTTGCAATTCAAAGTACTTTTTACATAGAGATGTTTGGTTCAATTTGGCAAACTTTGCGAACTAAACATGGTCTTATTGAACTATTGATTTGTACGTATACGTACGTACCCGACGTGACTCGGTCGGGCGATCGAGCACACATACGTAATAATGACACATAATATACAACACGTTGTGCCGTACGCAAGGCAGCAGGCGCCTCCTCATCATAGGCTATCCGCACTGGTGGTACTCTATTTCCATCCCTAAAAGGAATATTCTTATCCTAGTCATCAAGATTCTCTACCCTATCCCAACTTCTTCCACAGCGGTCATACTCTAAATCTCATCCCCTATATCAACTAACCTATATTTTATTCAACCATCCCAACTACCATCCCCACCCTTCTTATTTTTTCCTTTCTTTCTTTTTTATCTAACTCCTCCCGTTTCTTTTTCTTTATTCTTTTTTTCCTTTCTTTCTCACTTTTTTTCTATTCTTATTTTCTCTTTTTCCTTTCACGGTTTCACCCTTTCTTTTTCTTCCACCCCCCGTCTTGTAACTTCCACCGGCCCTCTTCTCGTAGCTTCGGCCAGCCATTCTTCCCCTCGATCCCTCTCTCTACCCCGAACTCTCCAGGTCTTCCCTTCACATTGTTCCTGCTCTGACGGCGGAACAGGAGCCTCCATCGGCGAGCAGGAGCCATCCCTCCGTCGGGGAGCAGGACTGCAGGAGCCTCCGTCGTTTATACTCTAACGGCGCACGGCGGGCTGCGGCGACTGGAGTTATGCCCCCAGATTTGGCGCTCCACGAGCTCCGCGGCCTCCTCCTCGAGCTCCGCGGCCTCGAGCTCGCCGTGGAGGAGGCGGCCTGCGCGGTGGCTGGTGCGGGCGGCGGGCCAGCATGGCTGCTGCACAGAGCAGGCAGAGGAGGTGGCCGGCGGCGAGCTTCCCGCGGCAAGCTTGCCGCGACGAGGCAGGCCGGATTCGGCCTCCTCCTCCTCGATCCGGCTTCCTTCCTCCTCGATTCGGATAGCTCCAGGCGGGCGGTTGCTGCTGCTCGCGGCCAGCGAGGCGGGCGGCTGGGCGGTCCACGACGGCGATGTCGAGGTGAGAAGACGGCGCGGACCCCATCTCCGGCGGGAGCGCCTTCGCCACGCACGCCGCCATCGTCGTCTCCCTCCTCCCTCTCTGTTCAACAACTGCTGCGCGCGGCAAGCGGTGGGCCCCGTGCCATGTCGCGCGGTAGCGCACGGCCGCTATGGCTCTAGATTTGGCGATCCGCGGCCGGTGCGGGAAGATGGCACATGGGGTAGCGCCCCCCGCTGCTGCGGATTTTACGCTAAACTGACCCTGCATCCGGGTAGCGCTTTTTTGCCGCACCCAGTGCGGATAGCCTAAGTAACCGGCCGGTCCGGTCCGGTCGTGGCTGCCTAGCTCGCTACGTACGCTATGGAGTCGAAATTCAGGAACCAATCCTCGCTCGGACGTCGCAGCATGCAATGCACTGCATATGCATGACACGCCGCTTTCGATCGATCGAGGCTCTCAACCTACGTACAATTCCTCTCTGTCAGTCAGTCGTCGTCAGCGACGAGACGGTAGCGGCGATGATATGGACGGGTGGATGCATGCATGATGGCGAACCGGCGATAGGGAAGGGAGGGAGGGAGCTGCTGCATGCGGCAGAGCGGGTAGCAGTGTCGTGAGCAAGAGGGAGCCAAATTTCTTGCCTTGTACTAGTAGTACAGTACTGGCCGGTGAGCAAGAGAGAGCCAGCTGATTTCTTGCCTTGTATTAGTACGTACTACACTACTGGCAGGTGACCTTGTCGGTTTGTCCTCGGCCGGCCGGCAGTGTGGACAAATTCTAGGTGGCGTGGAGGCGCGCGCCAGAATTTTGTCCACGCTGCCGGCCGGCCGGCCGGTCTACACACCCTAACCCTAGATGGGATGGTACAACCAAATTGCTTGTACCACTTGGTTCATTCTAACTAGTACAACATTATATTAAGTGGGATGGTTCCATCCTGGATGAGTTGGTACAATTTATCTAACCAAACAAAGAATCATCATTATTTTATACCTCATATATGAATCAAATAGTACAAATACCGTCTCCGCCGGCCGGCCTGCTGTCGTACGAAGTACCATCCGACCTGTCCCTCTCCGATCCGCGCTCCCTCCCCCTCTCGACAACGACAACTATAGATCTGTTGCACTTTGCACGCCGTACATACGCGCCTCTGCAGCACTACTGTATATATATAAGCAGCAGCAGCAACCTGATCCTGTGACACTCGCTTGAGGCATTTCGGCCAACCAACATTGTGACTGCCTGTATGTATGGATGACGAGCTGACGACATGGACATGGACCGGTCGACGAGCTCGATCTGCTGTGGGCCCACGGCATATATCCGGTGACCGCAGGTTGTTGTCCACGTGTGCGCATCCATAGATTTGATTAGTGTGCACACGTACGTCCAACAGCACAAGCAATGAAGCAGGTATCGGAAGGTTTTTTTTTCTTTCCCTTGGGTCTTGTTTTTTACCGGAAATGTTGAGAAATTATCTTTAATTACATTCTTAAAGGGTGAAAGGACTCTTCATTGGTCTTGGTTTGTGCTGGGACGGTGCTTCATCTCTAAAATCATTAAAAACGACTGATTTAAAAAAAAAGAAATTGGCAAATTACGATGCTGCAATTTCCCACGTTCTTCCAATAATAATGGCGGCCCGTGTCGCGAGAAGCCATCGGGATTCTTTGGACCTCCGCATCCACATCCACCTCTTCCTCCTCCTCTCCCAAAAGGTCCTTGTTCCATCTTTTTTTGTCTAGTTCAATTGAGCAAATGACGTTGTTCAGTACCGTTCTCAACTCATTTGAGTTCCTTTGAAAGATTACTGAACGATCTATTGATATAAATAATGGCTGTAAAACTACTGGGATTTGGGTGCTATTACAATGCTTGTAAACTTGTAGCTTGATGTCTGTCGCCTTTCCTGCGGATCTTTTCTGAGGCTCTCCTGTTTGAGGCCTGCTGGACCCCCTGCTTAGATGTTGGTTACGTGCACTTTAAACCCCTGAACATTGTAATTTCGTTATCTTGATAATGAAATTCAGGTCTAGCCCCTGGTGGCCTGGTGGAAAAAAAAACATTCATGCGGATTGGACATCACTCAGCCTTCACATTAATTCATCGACTTGTCACCCACCTTTTCCATCACTATCCCTGCAGAATGCATCTCCGATGCCTTCTAATTTTGATTTTTTGCACCCAGAGATGCCACATTGCATCCCCAAGTGCCAAGTCAGCATGAACCAGTTAAGGGGGAAAAAAACCTTCATCACCCATACTACCTCAGTCTATCACGCGCACAGATCTCCTTGGTTTTGTTGCGCCATTGAATATTTTGTCACGAATCAAATCTGTCACAAATGAGTTGCCACGCCAGCTCTATGTTACTATCACATCATCCGCATACAAGGATTTGTGATGTTTGTAAGGTCTTTAATGGCGAAAGACATCGTCATAAATTAATGATGTTAGAAGAAATGATCATGAAATTTATGATAAAAAAATATTTCATCATTGAACACCTCTTATTATATTCTGTAAAAGACAAGCGAATTTTCATCACGCGAATGTCACAGATTACAAAACATGAAAAAATAATGAGATTTTGTGAAAAAATAAAATGTTATAAAAGGTGATATTTGTTGTAATATGACTAGATTCACAGTACACATAAAGAAAAGATCAGAAGTAAATATATTATACAATAAGAAATTAAACAATTATTTGAAGAAAAGGGGATTATAATTGAATGAAGAAAAAAACCATGAAGACAATCCACAAACGGACACCTATATTTGAATTATCTGAACCATGCTTGTTGTCAGAAGCCTAATGATATGTATCCAGATAAGTGGATTTTTTTAGCGGGTATAAGTTGTTGGTAGCTGAGCATCGAACATTCCCAAAATCGAGGAGGTCTTCAGACTCTTCACTGGACAGATCGACTGTACCGGGAGGGCACTTATGAGCCATCTAGAAAGTAAATGCAGCAGAAGATGAGAATATTTTCAAATAACAAGTTAGAGCAGGCTCTGTACGAAAAGGAAAAAAATATGATCATCAATGCTGAAAACAATATATACAATGCATATAACACGGGGAATCCCACCACACAGTCCCAACATAAGCATAATATAGCTATATATTATATCATAAATTAACTTTCATAAACAATTAATTTTCTACTATGTATACTTAACTAACAACAGTAATCCCACCCACTCCGCACAAAAATGAGAAGTAATCCTTTTTAATTGAGTAATCACACAAAACATCTTGATTTAACAAAACATTGACATCAATAAAATATTAAAAGTTTAATCAAGGATAAGCTTAGATCGACCCAGATAGTAGGGAGACTGGATTTACAGGCGCCTTCCTCAAGTTCTATCAATAGCTGGTGGAAGCGGATTCGTCGGTCCTTTGACAAAAAGCAGAAGCCCGCATTTGATGGATTGGTTCTTTACTTTTGGTGGAACATATGGAAAGAGTGAAATAGAAGAATTTTTGAACACAGCTAAATGAAAG
Organism: Digitaria exilis; assembly: GCA_015342445.1. Lineage (NCBI taxonomy): Eukaryota > Viridiplantae > Streptophyta > Magnoliopsida > Poales > Poaceae > Digitaria > Digitaria exilis. Next base: position 29,045 of record JACEFO010000814.1, on the reverse strand, counting down.
TAGCAGAAGTGTCCTACCTGATAATAAATGACGTTCGCCTTCACCAAGTCGCAAAAACAGGAGCCTATCTAGTAGGACCAGCGAGTTTTTAATTGCTTCCTGTATGGTGTTCTTAATGTGGGGATTTAGTTGTTGGCTATGAGTCTGGGAGGGGAGCCTCTAGTTGTTTTCTTTATTTTGGCTCTTTTGCTCCCAATAGTTATATATATATATATATGTATGTATGTATTTTATCTTTTTTCTTTCTTCTAATAGAAAGTACGGAAGATCTTTTGCCGTTCCTTTCTAAAAAAATTATGTTTATGTGTATTTTATTTATCATCAGTAATTCATATTTTGTGAAGTATAAGTGTAATACGTGCGATAATAGTAAAAGACAAGTACCCATTCTAGTAGCATTGGACAAAATATAATGGTGACAATGAATAAAAAGGTAACCTATTAGAATAACTTTACTTTAAATAAAGAAAACCAAAATATTAGTAGAAAAAAAGAACTAGATACTCGCGGACACCTATTTGGGCAGCAGCTTGCTTATAGTTGTAAAAGAGAGCAATAATGTCTGTATGGTTGGCCCTAGCATATGCAATTGGCGTACTAATTCACTCATCCACATGCACCACTAGCTCTAACCATTATGTGGGTGTCGTTCGTTCATATATATTCAGTGTGTGCATATGCATATCAATATATCTTTGTACCGAAATAAAGACAGTAAATGTGCAGCATGCAGCGAGGAAAGAAAACAGACCTGGAGACCCTAGAAAATTGATGGCATACTTCGTGGGGAAACAAATGAGGCCGTTGGAGACGTCTATGTAGTTCTTCACCACTCTAGCCCTGGGCAGCTCCTTCGATAGATCCACAACGTTCATGAGTCCACCGTGAGAGCACTCATGCTGGAAATCCGTCTCCACGGCATCGATCCATTTCATCACTTCAGACAGACCAAACTCACCCACCTTGTCGTCACCCAAGGCATAGAACCGGCTGAGCGTGGCCATCTGCTCCTTGGCCCCACCAACGGCTCCCTCAGCCATCCGGATGCACCCGCCCAGCTTGTATTCCGGCCAGGCGCGGTCCAGCTCGCGCATGTCTCTCACGAACGCCGTGAGCTCTGAGATCATGGCGGTGGTGCCGGCGAGGCTGGCCCCGGCGTAGCTGCCGTTGATGGACGTGGCGAACGGGAGCAGGAGCTTGTTGCACTCCCTGGCAGCCTGCTTGGGCCTCAAACGGCATACTTCGCCGCAGCGGGACCGGACGAAATCCTGCGCGGCCGCAGAGGCAGGCAGGTTCGCCACCAACGGTGGTGATGGCCTTGCGTCCGCGGCGGCGGCGGCCGCCGTCATGTGTGCGGCGGCGAAGATGGTGGCCAGGATAACCACAAGCACGGAGGGAAGAGACATATTTGCAGCTCTTGTCTTTACTTTTGGTTGGCGTCGTCTCGTCTGGCGTTTACAGCGACACCTATATATATATATATAGGCATGTACTACGACTAGGTGTTATTATTATTAGTATCAAATTTTCGCGGTCCCTGGTTGAGTGGCAGCTGGGCGCACGTTGTGGTTGCCTCAGCCACTGGCCATTATTCAAAGCGCATGCAAGTTCCCTCTTTCTCCTATAAGAACGGCAGGCCAACGCTAACTTGAGCTCCCCCCTCCTCCGGCAGAAAAATCTCTTTCCCGCTATTTTTTTCACAAGAAAAGATGACCCGACATGTATTTTATTCAATATTTATAGTGTAACATAGGAATTATGAAATTCTATTAGTTTGTTGCTAGAAAAGAATAACAATCTGTGAATATGTTTTCTTCACAACAGGCTAAAGTGATAATCTCTAAATATGTTCTTATTTACAAGATGATAACATTAATTACTAATGAGGCCTAAATCTTATGAGGCTCATTTTCTACTTGCTTCTGTTTCTAAGGCCACTCGATCGAGTCAGCCCAAAAGGTTTCTCTCTCAGTGTGCCAAAAACATTTTATGCTAGCACATAGGTTTTTTTATCCTTGTTGTTCTAATTACCATCCGCTAGTACAAAAGACTTTATTAGCACACCTTAAGGTAAAACATCAGCACAAATGTATTGATTTGTGCTGACCGATGGATTACTTCAGTGACTTCTAGCCGAAATGGCTTGCATTTATGCCGGCGGTCGCTTACTCACCCGCTAGCACAAATATCCATTTGCCCAACGATTGTAACAATTGCATTTTTTCTAAGTAACTGCCAAAACACTTTTACATGTAATAGGCTAGATGTCTGTTCGTGTGCATGATTTTCACTGTTCTGTAATGTTGAAATGAAATTTGTATGCCTATTGAAATTAATTCCAATTCAAACTACATTGATCTCAAATAGGATTTAGAAATTAGATAAGTCATACTCATGCTTTAGGAATCACGTGTTCAAAAGAGAACCTTAACCACTTCCTGGAGTATAGTTATCAGACGCAAAAGCCTTTTTTTTTCCTTACTCTTCTCGTGGCACTTCGTCCTAAGATCCATTTTGCCACCAGATTCAAAAGCCAACTTACGGTGGCAACTGTCAAGAAATCCAAACAATCAGCCTTTAATTTTTAATTCATGTAGACTTAGGGTTTTATCATTTCATGTGAACTTGGCACCACTAGAGAAACGAGCTTTAGTACCGGGCGCAAAGCCGGTTTAGTACCGGTTATAACAGCCTGTACTAATGTACACCATTTAGTACCGGCTGGTAACACCAGCCGGTACTAACGGGCAGCCACGCGACGCGGCCTCGCTCCATGCGTTTTATACCGGCTGTTGACACCAGCGCCCAAAACTATTCAGTTCCAGCCATTCTTCTTTTTTAGTTTTGTAATTTTTAAATTATTTGTTATTATTCATTTATACATAATAAATACACAAAAAATATAAAATCTATATATTTTCAACATGCAAAAAAAGGTGATATATTATATTTAATACGTTTTAATATGTCGTTACTTGTTAATAAATTCCTTACTTCATTTTTGGCTCATTTAAAGTTTTGATATTTGAGACCATTATTTAATACTTATAAGTGTATATAAAATACATAAATTGAGTTTATTAAATTAGATAAATACACATTCTTATATATTTGTGTTCATACAATATTTTAGATTCTTATAACTCTATGTAGCTTGAATAATTCTTATTATAAAATTAAAAATATAGAATTTCATATAAATGAAAGACAATTAAATAGAAATGTATATATTTTTTAAACATGCAAAAATAGTTTACAACACTTTATGTAATATACTCTACTATGTTGACTTTAGTTAATAAATTCTTTACTTTATTTGTTACTACTTTAAGGTTATCATATTTTAGAGATCTATTCAATTTTTAAATAAAATACATAAATTGACAAAATCATAACTTGAGTTCGTGCATAATGAAACATTGATACACTTGAGTTCATACATGCACCATTTTCACTGGCCTAATGGAACATTGATACTTTTCTTTTTAACTAACACTCCGTCTTTATGATCGCGACGTAAGTACGGAGTATCTTCTCGAGACAACAGGATGGTGGGGTCAACATCAACTGAAAATGGAGGGAGATAATCAATCTGATTAAATTCTTCTGAATTATCTGAAATGTCCTCTACTCCAACGATCTTTCTCTCTCCAGATAGTACTATATGACGTTTAGGTTGGTCTTTGTTAGGGCCCTTTTTCGGTTTGCTTGACATGTCCAGCACATAGAAAACCTGACTCACATCCTTTGCTAGAACAAAAGGTTCATCTTTGTATCCAATCTTACTAAGGTCCACTGTTGTCATCCATACCGGTCCACCAATAGGCCTCCTTGAGCACGGTTCACCCATTGGCAACGAAATAAAGGGACCTTCAATAGAGGTCCATACTCCAGTTCCCATATCTCTTCTAAGACACCATAATATGTCTCTTTTGTTCCCTCATTGCCTATTATTGCATCCATACGGGCACCACTGTTCTGGTTGGTACTCTTTTGGTCTTGGTTTCTTGTATAATATGTATTTCCGTTTATATCGTACCCTTGGTATAACAGGATGGTGAGAAATTTTTCCCTAGCTAACCATTGAAGTTGTTTGTCAATCGATTCGTCACCCATAAGAAGTCTTCGGAGCCAAATAGCGAAATTTTTTTATGGTGACGTGTAATCCAAGCTTCACTCTTATCCGGGCTTGCTAACCGGATAATATTCTTGTGCTGAAGCGTATATGGAGCAACTAGTGATGAGTTCTGCAAAACCGTAAAGTTTACTATGTGCATATCAAACTCAGGGATGGTCAAAGTAGCTTTCTTCCCTAGAGTTCCCTTTCCCTTCAACCGCCCCTCATGGCGTGACACGGGGTGTCCGAACGGATCAATGTCATCAACAAAATTTGCACAGAATTCTATGACCTCCTCTGTTGCATAGCCATTAGCGATGGATCCTTCTGGGCAAGAACGATTGCGAACGTACTTCTTTAAGACTGCCATGTATCTCTCGAAGGGGAACATATTGTGTAGAAATACTGGACCTAAGATCGAGATCTCTTTTACAAGGTGAGTAAGGAGATGGGCCGTAATGTTGAAGAACGAAGGTGGAAAGATCATCTCAAAACTGACAACGCATTGGACCAAATCATGCTGCATCCTTTCAAGTTTTCTTGGATCAATTATCTTCTGTGAGATTTCATTTAGGAACGCACATAGCTTTACGATTCTCAATCTTACATTCTCTGGTAGAGTACCCCTTAATGCTACCGAAAGCAACTGTGTCAACAACACGTGGTAGTCATGAGACTTGAGATTTGTGAATTTCTTTTCTGTCATCTGTATTATTCCCTTAATATTGGACGACTAACCAGACGGGACCTTAACACTGCTAAAGCAATCAAATATGCTCTTCTTCTCCTCTTTGCTAAGAGTGTAGCTGGTAGGACGTAAATAATGTTGTCTATTATCCTTCTTCTCTAGATGTAAGTCCTTTCGTTGCCCCATATGTTTCAAGTCCTGACGTGCTTAGAGTGTATCTCTTCCTTTTCCATATACATCTAGGAAAACAAGCAAGTTCACACAAACACATTTCGTCACGTGCATAGTCAATTGCGTGGCGAACATCTAAGAATTCCCAATAGGGTAGCTCCCAAAAGATTGACTTTTTCTTCCACATGGGAGCGCGTCCGTCGTCCCCTTTTGGGGCTCGTTTGCTACCAGGGCCCTTGCCATGGATGACATCCACGCGTTTGCCATCACAGTGCAAAGGCTTTGAACGTATTTCTTGCACCCCCTTCAAAATGCTTTCCTTGCTTACGTAACGGGTGATTAGCCGGAAGAAACTGACGATGACCCATATATACATTCTTTTTACAGTATTTTAGGTAAATACTGTCTGTATCATCTAGGCAGTGGGTGCATGCCCGATATCCCTTGTTGGACTATCTGGATAGATTACTAAGTGCAGGCCAATCGTTGATGGTTACAAAAGGCAATGCTCAGAGGTGGAAATCGTCCTGTGTGTCTTCGTCCCACACAGTTACTCTTTTATACCACAGGAGTAAAAGATCATCAACCAATGGCCTTAAGTACATGTCGATATCATTGCCGGCTTGATTTGGGCCTGGGATAAGCACTGGCATCATGATGAACTTCCGCTTCAAACACATCCATGGAGGAAGGTTCAAAATACTAAGGGTCACAGGCCATGTGCTATGACTACTTCTCTGGTTACCGAATGGATTCATTCCGTCTGCACTTAGGGCAAACCCTATGTTTCTTGCCTCCTCATGAATGTCTGGAAACTCTCTATTTATGTTTCTCCACTGCGACCCGTCCGACGGGTGTCGAATGAACTCGTCTTGCTTGCGTTCCTCTTTGTGCCACCTCATCAACTTAGCGTTTTCCGTACTTCTAAACAAACGCTTGAACGCGGCATTATGGGGAAATACCACATCATTTTAGCTGCAATTTTCTTACGACAGTCCTCTCCCTCAACCTCCCCTGGATTATCTCGCCTGATCTTATACCGCAATGCCTCGCACACAGGGCATGCCTCCAAGTTTTCATATTCCTCGTGGTACAGATACAATCGTTAGGACACGCGTGTATCTTATGTACCTCCAATCCTAGTGGACACACAATATTTTTGGCCTCGTAAGTTGACGAGGAAAGCTCATTATTGGCAGGGAGCAGATCCTTTACCATTAACAACAGATGATCAAAACCCTTGTCTAAAACACCATTTGTTGCCTTCCATTGAAGCATATCAAGTGTGGTATGCAATTTCTTGTGTTTCTCTTTACAGCCTGTGTACATCAGCTTCTTGTGATCCTCAATTATCTTTTGAAACTTCTTGTGCTCTAATGTAGTCACATCTTCTTTCTGTCTACCAGCAAAACCTGACCTAACTCGTCTAGGGAATTGTCATCAGCATCACCATCCATCGGATCCTCATCTGGGGCTTCTTGGAATTGAACCCACTCAGGAAGGTCATCTTCTTCTTCGTCCTCTTCCATCACGACACCAGGTTCACCATGTTTGGTCCAAAGAGAATAGTTAGGCATGAAACCGACAACGGCAAGGTGCGTGTGGAGTGTCCTTCGCTTGGAGTATTCGTTTTGATTTTTGCAATCTCTACATGGACAACACATGAACCCCTTTCCCGATCGCTTGGCCTCTGCAGCATCAAGAAATATATCCACACCAGTAACCCAAGCGCTAGTGTTTCGTTCACCGTACATCCAACGCCGGTCCATCTGCAACCATATTATAGAAATTATGCCCAGGGGCTAGTTAAGAAATATAATGGTTTTCAAACAATATATTGGTTTGTAGTTATACTAAAATTCTAAAAATCCAGGGGCTAATTCAAATTTACACTAAAAATCCTGGGGCTAATTCAATGTTATACTAAAAATCTAGGGCTACTTTCTAGTTATACTAAAAATCTAGGGCAAAATCAAAGTTATATTAAAAATCCAGGGGCTAATTTCTAGTTATACAAAATTCCAAAAATCCAGGGGCTAATTCAAATTTACACTATAAATCCTGCGACTAATTTAATGTTATACTAAAATTCTAGAGCTACTTTCTAGTTATACTAAAAATCCAGGGCAAAATCAAACTTATATTAAAAATCCTGGGGCTAATTCAATGTTATACTAAAAATCTAGGGCAAAATCAAAGTTATATTAAAAATCCAGGGGCTAATTTGATTAATTGTTATTATTCATTTATATAAAAGTATTTAATATTTATAAATTTATATAAAATACATACATTGAGTTCATCAAGACTAATAAAATCAAGTTGCTATCAATTTAATAATAAGACTATAGAAATTAATAACAAAAATCATGAGCAACTGCAAAATCTCTCTCCTCTCTCCCTCACTCTAAGCAAATCACAAATTACTCTACCTACAAAGCATTAAATGCAACATACTAAACATTACAGAAGGGAGAATGAAGTTACCAACCTTTTGAACAATTAGATGGGTGAAGTCTCCATAAATTTTTGAAAAAAAATGGGCAGCACCTCCCCTAAGGCTTGAAGAAGCTTGCTGTCGGGTGGGGGACTCGAGTGCTGGCTGTCGGAGGAGGAAGACAACCTTTTTATAGAGGAGTCATTTAGTACCGGCTGGTGGCTCCAGCCGGTGGTAATGGGAACCATTTAGTACCGGCTGGTGGCTCCAGCCGGTACTAAATGTCCTGCACCGGCTGGAGCCACCAGCCGGTACTAACGTCACGCCACCAACCGGTACTAAATGGTTCTAGCCGTTGCCCCTGACACATAGGGTGTCAGTGGCCGCCATTTAGTACCTGTTGGTGCCTCCAGCCGGTACTAAATTGGCCTGGTGACGTCGACGGAGGCCTGTTTTGCACGTTAGTACCGGGTGAAAGTGCAACCGGCACTAACGTGTCGGGGACGAATGCTCGATTCTCTGGTAGCGCGGGTGTCTCTTGTTTTAAAATTTCATTGCATGGTTAGTCTACCATGTTTTGGTGAATTAAAATCATAGATATCATATTAGATGAAATCTATCCTAATTTAAAAGTACCATAGCTTTTACATTGACCAAAAAGTTCAATTTTTGGACAAAATCTCATTTTACTATAAAGCTAAGATATGGTCACTTGAAGGCCATCAATAACATGAGTTGTACGTATGATCTTGAGTGTGTGACCCTACACTAACATTTAGCCTTTTAAGCATACTTTAGAAGCACTTGAATTATTATTTTATCGACACCTCGAGTCAACCTTCTTTGAAAGGGTTTGTAGCACTTTTACTTCTCATTTGAGGTGTAAATCTTTTGAGTTTGCTTTGGAGCATTTAAGCGGAATTATTAGGCTCTATAGTAGAAAAGTTTTGGTAGGATCTATTTGTCAGGACAAGTTAAGCATACACAAGACTCCTAGCAACATAGTATAGTTTGTGTACGAATGCACATATGATTTTGAAAGGTTTTTTTTCTTTCCCTTGGGTCTTGTTTTTGTACCGGAAATGTTGAGAAATTATCTTTAATTACATTCTTAAAGGGTGAAAGGACTCTTCTTTGGTCTTGGTTTTTGTGCTGAGACGGTGGTTCTTTGTATCTTTAGTCACATGGAATCATAATGTCACAATGCTGCTATCGACCATAAAGATTGACAACATTGTAATATGATATTACCACAAGCATATGTCCTTGATCAGAGCGTAAAAAAAATGGATTCACCAAACCATTATTACTCACGCAGGATGCCGGGGGAGCTCGGCGGCGCACTCTGGCGCACCCCACAGCGCGGGGGCAATGAGAACCCTCCGCCGCTGGGTACCGCCGTGGCGCCTTCAACCCCGCCCCTTCGGGGCCCAGCGTGGCCTCTCAGCCTCCCCTCCGCGCCATCCAGCCGCCGCTGCGGCAGCCTAGGTGGCCGCTGCGGACGCCCAATAAGGGTTTGGGAGTGAGGCCGGCAGGAAAGACGCCTGCACAGGTCGGCGCGACGAGAACTCCCCTTGGGCCCGCCAAGAGCTTGAGGAAGCCGGCGATGAGGTCGGGGTTCTGGACGGAGGGGGCCAATTTTGTTGCGGAGGTGCCGCCTTCCAAGGTCCGAGACGCCATCATGTTCTGGGAGGAGAATCGGAATCTGCAGGTGAGATACATCTGATGCTATTGTCCTTGTTCCATCTTTTTTTGTCTAGTTCAATTGAGTAAATGACGCTGTTCAGTACCGTTCTCAACTCATTTCAGTTCCTTTGAAAGATTACTGAACGATCTATTGATATAAATAATGGCTGTAAAACTACTGGGATTTGGGTGCTATTACAATGCTTGTAAACTTGTAGCTTGATGTCTGTCGCCTTTCCTGCGGATCTTTTCTGAGGCTCTCCTGTTTGAGGCCTGCAGGACCCCCTGCTTAGATGTTGGTTACGTGCACTTTAAACTCCTGCACATTGTAATTTCGTTATCTTGATAATGAGATTCAGGTCTAGCCCCTGGTGGCCTGGTGGGAAAAAAAACATTCATGCAGATTGGACATCACTCAGCCTTCACATTAATTCATCGACTTGTCACCCACCTTTTCCATCACTATCCCTGCAGAATGCATCTCCGATGCCTTCTAATTTTGTTTTTTTGCACCCAGAGATGCCACATTGCATCGCCAAGTCCCAAGTCAGCATGAACCAGTTAAGGGGGAAAAAACCCTTCATCACCCATACTACCTCAGTCTATCACGCGCACAGATCTCCTTGGTTTTGTTGCGCCATTGAATATTTTGTCACGAATCAAATCTGTCACAAATGAGTTGCCACGCCAGCTCTATGTTACTATCACATCATCCGCATACAAGGATTTGTGATGTTTGTGAGGTCTTTATTGGCGAAAGACATCGTCATAAATTAATGATGTTAGAAGAAATAGTCATGAAATTTATGATAAAAAAATATTTCATCATTGAACACCTCTTATTATATTCTGTAGAAAACAAGCGAATTTTCGTCACGCGAATGTCATAGATTACAAAACATGAAAAAAAATAATAAGATTTTGTGAAAAAATAAAATGTTATAAAAGGTGATATTTGTTGTAATATGACTAGATTCACGGTACACATAAAGAAAAGATTAGAAGTAAATATATTATACAATAAGAAATTAAACAATTATTTGAAGAAAAGGGGATTATAATTGAATCAAGAAAAAAACCATGAAGACAATCCACAAACGGACACCTATATTTGAATTATCTGAACCATGCTTGTTGTCAGAAGCCTAATGATATGTATCCAGATAAGTGGATTTTTTTTAGCGGGTATAAGGTTTTGGTAGCTGAGCATCGAACATTCCCAAAATCGCGGAGGTCTTCAGACTCTTCACTGGACAGATCGACTGTACCGGGAGGGCACTTATGAGCCATCTAGAAAGTAAACGCAGCAGAAGATGAGAATATTTTCAAATAACAAGTTAGAGCAGGCTCTGTACGAAAAGGAAAAAAAATATGATCATCAATGCTGAAAACAATATATACAATGCATATAACACGGGGAATCCCACCACACAGTCCCAACATAAGCATAATATAGCTATATATTATATCATAAATTAACTTTAATAAACAATTAATTTTCTACTATGTATACTTAACTAACAACAGTAATCCCACCCACTCAGCACAAAAATGAGAAGTAATCCTTTTTAATTGAGTAATCACACAAAACATCTTGATTTAACAAAACATTGACATCAATAAAATATTAAAAGTTTAATCAAGGATAAGCTTAGATCGACCCAGTTAGCTATATAGTATACACTATTAGGCCGACTGGGGTCAGGTTGCATTTGTTTGGCCCCGTCATGATTGAAACAAAAATCAGTTACCATCAACCGTATCTTCTTCTTAAGACCTATAAGAATAGTTTAATTTCCATCGTTGCTAAAACTCTAACAAAAGTGCATATTAAATAAATATATATACCTCAATAGAGTAAAGGGCAGGTTGAGTAAATTGTTAGTTATTTCTTATTGTATGCTTCTAGTGTGGATGTTGAAAATTTATGTTTACAATTGTGCCGCTCTAGTCCAGAGACGCCTACGCATCTTTGCTTTGATTGTCCACTCACCCGGAGCGTCTGGACACATTTAGCGACCCAGATAGTAGGGAGACTGGATTTGCAGGCGCCTTCCTCAAGTTCTATCAATAGCTGGTGGAAGCGGATTCGCCGGTCCTTTGACAAAAAGCAGAAGCCCGCATTTGATGGATTGGTTCTTTACTTTTGGTGGAACATATGGAAAGAGTGAAATTGAAGAATTTTTTAACACAGCTAAATGAAAGTAGCAGAAGTGTCCTACCTGATAATAAATGGCGTTCGCCTTCACCAAGTCGCAAAAACAGGAGCCTATCTAGTAGGACCAGCGAGTTTTTAATTGCTTCCTGTATGGTGTTCTTAATGTGGGGATTTAGTTGTTGGCTATGAGTCTGGGAGGGGAGCCTCTAGTTGTTTTCTTTATTTTGGCTCTTTTGCTCCCAGTAGCATTGGACAAAATATAATGGTGACAATGAATAAAAAGATAACCTATTAGAATAAATTTACTTTAAATAAAGAAAACCAAATATTAGTAGAAAAAAGAACTAGATACTCGCGCGACACCTATTTGGGCAGGCTAGCTTGCTTATAGTTGTAAAAGAGAGCAATAACGTCAGTATGGTTGGCCCTAGCAGCAATTGGCGTACTAATTCACTCATCCACATGCACCACTAGCTCTAACCATTATGTGGGTGCCGTTCGCCTTCACCAACAAGTCGCAAAAACAGGAGTCTGTCTAGTAGGACAAGCGAGTTTTTAATTGCTTCCTATATAGTGTTCTTAATGTGGGGATTTAGTTGTTGGGTATGAGTCTGGGAGGGGAGCCTCTAGTTTGTTTTCTTTATTTTGGCTCTTTTGTTCCCAGTAGTTATATATTTTTTTATCTTTTTTCTTTCTTCTAATAGAAATTACGGCAGATCTTTTGCCGTTCCTTTCTAAAAAAAATTATGTTTATGTGTATTTTATTTATCATCAGTAATTCATATTTTGTGAAGTATAAGTGTAATACGTGCGATAATAGTAAAAGACAAGTACCCATTCTAGTAGCATTGGACAAAATATAATGGTGACAATGAATAAAAAGGTAACCTATTAGAATAACTTTACTTTAAATAAAGAAAACCAAAATATTAGTAGAAAAAAAGAACTAGATACTCGCGGACACCTATTTGGGCAGCAGCTTGCTTATAGTTGTAAAAGAGAGCAATAATGTCTGTATGGTTGGCCCTAGCATATGCAATTGGCGTACTAATTCACTCATCCACATGCACCACTAGCTCTAACCATTATGTGGGTGTCGTTCGTTCATATATATTCAGTGTGTGCATATGCATATCAATATATCTTTGTACCGAAATAAAGACAGTAAATGTGCAGCATGCAGCGAGGAAAGAAAACAGACCTGGAGACCCTAGAAAATTGATGGCATACTTCGTGGGGAAACAAATGAGGCCGTTGGAGACGTCTATGTAGTTCTTCACCACTCTAGCCCTGGGCAGCTCCTTCGATAGATCCACAACGTTCATGAGTCCACCGTGAGAGCACTCATGCTGGAAATCCGTCTCCACGGCATCGATCCATTTCATCACTTCAGACAGACCAAACTCACCCACCTTGTCGTCACCCAAGGCATAGAACCGGCTGAGCGTGGCCATCTGCTCCTTGGCCCCACCAACGGCTCCCTCAGCCATCCGGATGCACCCGCCCAGCTTGTATTCCGGCCAGGCGCGGTCCAGCTCGCGCATGTCTCTCACGAACGCCGTGAGCTCTGAGATCATGGCGGTGGTGCCGGCGAGGCTGGCCCCGGCGTAGCTGCCGTTGATGGACGTGGCGAACGGGAGCAGGAGCTTGTTGCACTCCCTGGCAGCCTGCTTGGGCCTCAAACGGCATACTTCGCCGCAGCGGGACCGGACGAAATCCTGCGCGGCCGCAGAGGCAGGCAGGTTCGCCACCAACGGTGGTGATGGCCTTGCGTCCGCGGCGGCGGCGGGCCGCCGTCATGTGTGCGGCGGCGAAGATGGTGGCCAGGATAACCACAAGCACGGAGGGAAGAGACATATTTGCAACTCTTGTCTTTACTTTTGGTTGGCGTCGTCTCGTCTGGCGTTTACAGCGACACCTATATATATATATAGGCATGTACTACGACTAGGTGTTATTATTATTAGTATCAACTTTTCGCGGTCCCTGGTTGAGTGGCAGCTGGGCGCACGTTGTGGTTGCCTCAGCCACTGGCCATTATTCAAAGCGCATGCAAGTTCCCTCTTTCTCCTATAAGAACGGCAGGCCAACGCTAACTTGAGCTCCCCCCTCCTCCGGCAGAAAAATCTCTTTCCCGCTATTTTTTTCACAAGAAAAGATGACCCGACATGTATTTTATTCAATATTTATAGTGTAACATAGGAATTATGAAATTCTATTAGTTTGTTGCTAGAAAAGAATAACAATCTGTGAATATGTTTTCTTCACAACAGGCTAAAGTGATAATCTCTAAATATGTTCTTATTTACAAGATGATAACATTAATTACTAATGAGGCCTAAATCTTATGAGGCTCATTTTCTACTTGCTTCTGTTTCTAAGGCCACTCGATCGAGTCAGCCCAAAAGGTTTCTCTCTCAGTGTGCCAAAAACATTTTATGCTAGCACATAGGTTTTTTTATCCTTGTTGTTCTAATTACCATCCGCTAGTACAAAAGACTTTATTAGCACACCTTAAGGTAAAACATCAGCACAAATGTATTGATTTGTCCTGACCGATGGATTACTTCAGTGACTTCTAGCCGAAATGGCTTGCATTTATGCCGGCGGTCGCTTACTCACCCGCTAGCACAAATATCCATTTGCCCAACGATTGTAACAATTGCATTTTTTCTAAGTAACTGCCAAAACACTTTTACATGTAATAGGCTAGATGTCTGTTCGTGTGCATGATTTTCACTGTTCTGTAATGTTGAAATGAAATTTGTATGCCTATTGAAATTAATTCCAATTCAAACTACATTGATCTCAAATAGGATTTAGAAATTAGATAAGTCATACTCATGCTTTAGGAATCACGTGTTCAAAAGAGAACCTTAACCACTTCCTGGAGTATAGTTATCAGACGCAAAAGCCTTTTTTTTTCCTTACTCTTCTCGTGGCACTTCGTCCTAAGATCCATTTTGCCACCAGATTCAAAATCCAACTTACGGTGGCAACTGTCAAGAAATCCAAACAATCAGCCTTTAATTTTTAATTCATGTAGACTTAGGGTTTTATCATTTCATGTGAACTTGGCACCACTAGAGAAACGAGCTTTAGTACCGGGCGCAAAGCCGGTTTAGTACCGGTTATAACAGCCTGTACTAATGTACACCATTTAGTACCGGCTGGTAACACCAGCCGGTACTAACGGGCAGCCACGCGACGCGGCCTCGCTCCATGCGTTTTATACCGGCTGTTGACACCAGCGCCCAAAACTATTCAGTTCCAGCCATTCTTCTTTTTTAGTTTGTAATTTTTAAATTATTTGTTATTATTCATTTATACATAATAAATACACAAAAAATATAAAATCTATATATTTTCAACATGCAAAAAAGGTGATATATTATATTTAATACGTTTAATATGTCGTTACTTGTTAATAAATTCCTTACTTCATTTATGGCTCATTAAAAGTTTTGATATTTGAGACCATTATTTAATACTTATAAGTGTATATAAAATATATAAATTGAGTTTATTAAATTAGATAAATACACATTCTTATATATTTGTGTTCATACAATATTTTAGATTCTTATAAATCTATGTAGCTTGAATAATTCTTATTATAAAATTAAAAATATAGAATTTCATATAAATGAAAGACAATTAAATAGAAATGTATATATTTTTTAAACATGCAAAAATAGTTTACAACACTTTATGTAATATACTCTACTATGTCGACTTTAGTTAATAAATTCTTTACTTTATTTGTTACTACTTTAAGGTTATCATATTTTAGAGATCTATTCAATTTTTAAATAAAATACATAAATTGACAAAATCATAACTTGAGTTCATGCATAATGAAACATTGATACACTTGAGTTCATACATGCACCATTTTCACTGGCCTAATGGAACATTGATACTTTTCTTTTTAACTAACACTCCGTCTTTATGATCGCGACGTAAGTACGGAGTATCTTCTCGAGACAACAGGATGGTGGGGTCAACATCAACTGAAAATGGAGGGAGATGATCAATCTGATTAAATTCTTCTGAATTATCTGAAATGTCCTCTACTCCAACGATCTTTCTCTCTCCAGATAGTACTATATGACGTTTAGGTTGGTCTTTGTTAGGGCCCTTTTTCGGTTTGCTTGACATGTCCAGCACATAGAAAACCTGACTCACATCCTTTGCTAGAACAAAAGGTTCGTCTTTGTATCCAATCTTACTAAGGTCCACTGTTGTCATCCATACCGGTCCACCAATAGGCCTCCTTGAGCACGGTTCACCCATTGGCAACGAAATAAAGGGACCTTCAATAGAGGTCCATACTCCAGTTCCCATATCTCTTCTCAGACACCATAATATGTCTCTTTTGTTCCCTCATTGCCTATTATTGCATCCATACGGGCACCACTGTTCTGGTTGGTACTCTTTTGGTCTTGGTTTCTTGTATAATATGTATTTCCGTTTATATCGTACCCTTGGTATAACAGGATGGTGAGAAATTTTTCCCTAGCTAACCATTGAAGTTGTTTGTCAATCGATTCGTCACCCATAAGAAGTCTTCGGAGCCAAATAGCAAAATTTTCTTTATGGTGACGTGTAATCCAAGCTTCACTCTTATCCGGGTTTGCTAACCGGATAATATTCTTGTGCTGAAGCGTATATGGAGCAACTAGTGATGAGTTCTGCAAAACCGTAAAGTTTACTATGTGCATATCAAACTCAGGGATGGTCAAAGTAGCTTTCTTCCCTAGAGTTCCCTTTCCCTTCAACCGCCCCTCATGGCGTGACACGGGGTGTCCGAACGGATCAATGTCATCAACAAAATTTGCATAGAATTCTATGACCTCCTCTGTTGCATAGCCATTAGCGATGGATCCTTCTGGGCAAGAACGATTGCGAACATACTTCTTTAAGACTGCCATGTATCTCTCGAAGGGGAACATATTGTGTAGAAATACTGGACCCAAGATCGAGATCTCTTTTACAAGGTGAGTAAGGAGATGGGTCGTAATGTTGAAGAACGAAGGTGGAAAGATCATCTCAAAACTGACAACGCATTGGACCAAATCATGCTGCATCCTTTCAAGTTTTCTTGGATCAATTATCTTCTGTGAGATTTCATTTAGGAACACACATAGCTTTACGATTCTTAATCTTACATTCTCTGGTGGAGTACCCCTTAATGCTACCGAAAGCAACTGTGTCAACAACACGTGGTAGTCATGAGACTTGAGATTTGTGAATTTTTTTTCTGTCATCTGTATTATTCCCTTAATATTGGACGAGTAACCAGACAGGACCTTAACACTGCTAAAGCAATCAAATATGGTCTTCTTCTCCTCTTTGCTAAGAGTGTAGCTGGTAGGACGTAAATAATGTTGTCTATTATCCTTCTTCTCTAGATGTAAGTCCTTTCGTTGCCCCATATGTTTCAAGTCCTGACGTGCTTAGAGTGTATCTCTTCCTTTTCCATATACATCTAGGAAAACAAGCAAGTTCACACAAACACATTTCGTCACGTGCATAAAGTCAATTGCGTGGCGAACATCTAAGAATTCCCAATAGGGTAGCTCCAAAAAGATTGACTTTTTCTTCCACATGGGAGCGCGTCCGTCGTCCCCTTTTGGGGCTCGTTTGCTACCAGGGCCGTTGCCATGGATGACATCCACGCGTTTGCCATCACAGTGCAAAGGCTTTGAACGTATTTCTTGCACCCCCTTCAAAATGCTTTTCTTGCTTACGTAACAGGTGATTAGCCGGAAGAAACTGACGATGACCCATATATACATTCTTTTTACAGTATTTTAGGTAAATACTGTCTATATCATCTAGGCAGTGGGTGCATGCCCGATATCCCTTGTTGGACTATCTGGATAGATTACTAAGTGCAGGCCAATCGTTGATGGTTACAAAAGGCAATGCTCAGAGGTGGAAATCGTCCTGTGTGTCTTCGTCCCACACAGTTACTCTTTTATTCCACAGGAGTAAAAGATCATCAACCAATGGCCTTAAGTACACGTCGATATCATTGCCGGCTTGATTTGGGCCTGGGATAAGCACTGGCATCATGATGAACTTCCGCTTCAAACACATCCATGGAGGAAGGTTCAAAATACTAAGGGTCACAGGCCATGTGCTATGACTACTGCTCTGGTTACCGAATGGATTCATTCCGTCTGCACTTAGGGCAAACCCTATGTTTCTTGCCTCCTCATGAATGTCTGGAAACTCTCTATTTATGTTTCTCCACTGCGACCCGTCCGACGGGTGTCGAATGAACTCGTCTTGCTTGCGTTCCTCTTTGTGCCACCTCATCAACTTAGCGTTTTCCATACTTCTAAACAAACGCTTGAACACGGCATTATGGGGAAATACCACATCATTTTAGCTGCAATTTTCTTACGACAGTCCTCTCCCTCAACCTCCCCTGGATTATCTCGCCTGATCTTATACCGCAATGCCTCGCACACAGGGCATGCCTCCAAGTTTTCATATTCCTCGTGGTACAGATACAATCGTTAGGACACGCGTGTATCTTATGTACCTCCAATCCTAATGGACACACAATATTTTTGGCCTCGTAAGTTGACGAGGAAAGCTCATTATTGGCAGGGAGCAGATCCTTTACCATTAACAACAGATGATCAAAACCCTTGTCTAAAACACCATTTGTTGCCTTCCATTGAAGCATATCAAGTGTGGTATGCAATTTCTTGTGTTTCTCTTTACAGCCTGTGTACATCAGCTTCTTGTGATCCTCAATTATCTTTTGAAACTTCTTGTGCTCTAATGTAGTCACATCTTCTTTCTGTCTACCAGCAAAACCTGACCTAACTCGTCTAGGGAATTGTCATCAGCATCACCATCCATCGGATCCTCATCTGGGGCTTCTTGGAATTGAACCCACTCAGGAAGGTCATCTTCTTCTTCGTCCTCTTCCATCACGACACCAGGTTCACCATGTTTGGTCCAAAGAGAATAGTTAGGCATGAAACCGACAACGGCAAGGTGCGTGTGGAGTGTCCTTCGCTTGGAGTATTCGTTTTGATTTTTGCAATCTCTACATGGACAACACATGAACCCCTTTCCCGATCGCTTGGCCTCTGCAACATCAAGAAATATATCCACACCAGTAACCCAAGCGCTAGTGTTTCGTTCACCGTACATCCAACGCCGGTCCATCTGCAACCATATTATAGAAATTATGCCCAGGGGCTAGTTAAGAAATATAGTGGTTTTCAAACAGTATATTGGTTTGTAGTTATACTAAAATTCTAAAAATCCAGGGGCTAATTCAAATTTACACTAAAACTCCTGGGGCTAATTCAATGTTATACTAAAAATCTAGGGCTACTTTCTAGTTATACTAAAAATCTAGTGCAAAATCAAAGTTATATTAAAAATCCAGGGGCTAATTTCTAGTTATACAAAATTCCAAAAATCCAGAGGCTAATTCAAATTTACACTATAAATCCTGGGACTAATTTAATGTTATACTAAAATTCTAGAGCTACTTTCTAGTTATACTAAAAATCCAGGGCAAAATCAAAGTTATATTAAAAATCCTGGGGCTAATTCAATGTTATACTAAAAATCTAGGGCAAAATCAAAGTTATATTAAAAATCCAGGGGCTAATTTGATTAATTGTTATTATTCATTTATATAAAAGTATTTAATATTTATAAATTTATATAAAATACATACATTGAGTTCATCAAGACTAATAAAATCAAGTTGCTATCAATTTAATAATAAGACTATAGAAATTAATAACAAAAATCATGAGCAACTGCAAAATCTCTCTCCTCTCTCTCTCACTCTAAGCAAATCACAAATTACTCTACCTACAAAGCATTAAATGCAACATACTAAACATTACAGAAGGGAGAATGAAGTTACCAACCTTTTGAACAATTAGATGGGTGAAGTCTCCATAATTTTTTGAAAAAAAATGGGCAGCACCTCCCCTAAGGCGCCATGGAGATTGAAGAAGCTTGCTGTCGGGTGGGGGACTCGAGTGCTGGCTGTCGGAGGAGGAAGACAACCTTTTTATAGAGGAGTCATTTAGTACCGGCTGGTGGCTCCAGCCGGTGGTAATGGGAACCATTTAGTACCGGCTGGTGGCTCCAGCCGGTACTAAATGTCCTGCACCGGCTGGAGCCACCAGCCGGTACTAACGTCACGCCACCAACCGGTACTAAATGGTTCTAGCCGTTGCCCCTGACACATAGGGTGTCAGTGGCCGCCATTTAGTACCTGTTGGTGCCTCCAGCCGGTACTAAATTGGCCTGGTGACGTCGACGGAGGCCTGTTTTGCACGTTAGTACCGGGTGAAAGTGCAACCGGCACTAACGTGTCGGGGACGAATGCTCGATTCTCTGGTAGCGCGGGTGTCTCTTGTTTTAAAATTTCATTGCATGGTTAGTCTACCATGTTTTGGTGAATTAAAATCATAGATATCATATTAGATGAAATCTATCCTAATTTAAAAGTACCATAGCTTTTACATTGACCAAAAAGTTCAATTTTTGGACAAAATCTCATTTTACTATAAAGCTAAGATATGGTCACTTGAAGGCCATCAATAACATGAGTTGTACGTATGATCTTGAGTGTGTGACCCTACACTAACATTTAGCCTTTTAAGCATACTTTAGAAGCACTTGAATTATTATTTTATCGACACCTCGAGTCAACCTTCTTTGAAAGGGTTTGTAGCACTTTTACTTCTCATTTGAGGTGTAAATCTTTTGAGTTTGCTTTGGAGCATTTAAGCGAAATTATTAGGCTCTATAGTAGAAAAGTTTTGGTAGGATCTATTTGTCAGGACAAGTTAAGCATACACAAGACTCCTAGCAACATAGTATAGTTTGTGTACGAATGCACATATGATTTTGAAAGGTTTTTTTTCTTTCCCTTGGGTCTTGTTTTTGTACCGGAAATGTTGAGAAATTATCTTTAATTACATTCTTAAAGGGTGAAAGGACTCTTCTTTGGTCTTGGTTTTTGTGCTGAGACGGTGGTTCTTTGTATCTTTAGTCACATGGAATCATAATGTCACAATGCTGCTATCGACCATAAAGATTGACAACATTGTAATATGATATTACCACAAGCATATGTCCTTGATCAGAGCGTAAAAAAAATGGATTCACCAAACCATTATTACTCACGCAGGATGCCGGGGGAGCTCGGCGGCGCACTCTGGCGCACCCCACAGCGCGGGGGCAATGAGAACCCTCCGCCGCTGGGTGCCGCCGTGGCGCCTTCAACCCCGCCCCTTCGGGGCCCAGCGTGGCCTCTCAGCCTCCCCTCCGCGCCATCCAGCCGCCGCTGCGGACGCCCAATAAGGGTTTGGGAGTGAGGCCGGCTGGAAAGACGCCTGCACAGGTCGGCGCGACGAGAACTCCCCTTGGGCCCGCCAAGAGCTTGAGGAAGCCGGCGATGAGGTCGGGGTTCTGGACGGAGGGGGCCAATTTTGTTGCGGAGGTGCCGCCTTCCAAGGTCCGAGACGCCATCATGTTCTGGGAGGAGAATCGGAATCTGCAGGTGAGATACATCTGATGCTATTGTCCTTGTTCCATCTTTTTTTGTCTAGTTCAATTGAGTAAATGACGCTGTTCAGTACCGTTCTCAACTCATTTCAGTTCCTTTGAAAGATTACTGAACGATCTATTGATATAAATAATGGCTGTAAAACTACTGGGATTTGGGTGCTATTACAATGCTTGTAAACTTGTAGCTTGATGTCTGTCGCCTTTCCTGCGGATCTTTTCTGAGGCTCTCCTGTTTGAGGCCTGCAGGACCCCCTGCTTAGATGTTGGTTACGTGCACTTTAAACTCCTGCACATTGTAATTTCGTTATCTTGATAATGAAATTCAGGTCTAGCCCCTGGTGGCCTGGTGGGAAAAAAAAACATTCATGCAGATTGGACATCACTCAGCCTTCACATTAATTCATCGACTTGTCACCCACCTTTTCCATCACTATCCCTGCAGAATGCATCTCCGATGCCTTCTAATTTTGTTTTTTTGCACCCAGAGATGCCACATTGCATCGCCAAGTCCCAAGTCAGCATGAACCAGTTAAGGGGGAAAAAACCCTTCATCACCCATACTACCTCAGTCTATCACGCGCACAGATCTCCTTGGTTTTGTTGCGCCATTGAATATTTTGTCACGAATCAAATCTGTCACAAATGAGTTGCCACGCCAGCTCTATGTTACTATCACATCATCCGCATACAAGGATTTGTGATGTTTGTAAGGTCTTTAATGGCGAAAGACATCGTCATAAATTAATGATGTTAGAAGAAATGGTCATGAAATTTATGATAAAAAAATATTTCATCATTGAACACCTCTTATTATATTCTGTAGAAAACAAGCGAATTTTCGTCACGCGAATGTCATAGATTACAAAACATGAAAAAAAATAATAAGATTTTGTGAAAAAATAAAATGTTATAAAAGGTGATATTTGTTGTAATATGACTAGATTCACGGTACACATAAAGAAAAGATTAGAAGTAAATATATTATACAATAAGAAATTAAACAATTATTTGAAGAAAAGAGGATTATAATTGAATGAAGAAAAAAACCATGAAGACAATCCACAAACGGACACCTATATTTGAATTATCTGAACCATGCTTGTTGTCAGAAGCCTAATGATATGTATCCAGATAAGTGGATTTTTTTTAGCGGGTATAAGGTTTTGGTAGCTGAGCATCGAACATTCCCAAAATCGCGGAGGTCTTCAGACTCTTCACTGGACAGATCGACTGTACCGGGAGGGCACTTATGAGCCATCTAGAAAGTAAACGCAGCAGAAGATGAGAATATTTTCAAATAACAAGTTAGAGCAGGCTCTGTACGAAAGGAAAAAAAAATATGATCATCAATGCTGAAAACAATATATACAATGCATATAACACGGGGAATCCCACCACACAGTCCCAACATAAGCATAATATAGCTATATATTATATCATAAATTAACTTTCATAAACAATTAATTTTCTACTATGTATACTTAACTAACAACAGTAATCCCACCCACTCAGCACAAAAATGAGAAGTAATCCTTTTTAATTGAGTAATCACACAAAACATCTTGATTTAACAAAACATCGACATCAATAAAATATTAAAAGTTTAATGAAGGATAAGCTTAGATCGACCCAGTTAGCTATATAGTATACATTATTAGGCCGACTGGGGTCAGGTTGCATTTGTTTGGCCCCGTCATGATTGAAACAAAAATCAGTTACCATCAACCGTATCTTCTTCTTAAGACCTATAAGAATAGTTTAATTTCCATCGTTGCTAAAACTCTAACAAAAGTGCATATTAAATAAATATATATACCTCAATAGAGTAAAGGGCAGGTTGAGTAAATTGTTAGTTATTTCTTATTGTATGCTTCTAGTGTGGATGTTGAAAATTTATGTTTACAATTGTGCCGCTCTAGTCCAGAGACGCCTACGCATCTTTGCTTTGATTGTCCACTCACCCGGAGCGTCTGGACACATTTAGCGACCCAGATAGTAGGGAGACTGGATTTACAGGCGCCTTCCTCAAGTTCTATCAATAGCTGGTGGAAGCGGATTCGCCGGTCCTTTGACAAAAAGCAGAAGCCCGCATTTGATGGATTGGTTCTTTACTTTTGGTGGAACATATGGAAAGAGTGAAATAGAAGAATTTTTGAACACAGCTAAATGAAAGTAGCAGAAGTGTCCTACCTGATAATAAATGGCGTTCGCCTTCACCAAGTCGCAAAAACAGGAGCCTATCTAGTAGGACCAACGAGTTTTTAATTGCTTCCTGTATGGTGTTCTTAATGTGGGGATTTAGTTGTTGGCTATGAGTCTGGGAGGGGAGCCTCTAGTTGTTTTCTTTATTTTGGCTCTTTTGCTCCCAGTAGCATTGGACAAAATATAATGGTGACAATGAATAAAAAGATAACCTATTAGAATAAATTTACTTTAAATAAAGAAAACCAAATATTAGTAGAAAAAAGAACTAGATACTCGCGCGACACCTATTTGGGCAGGCTAGCTTGCTTATAGTTGTAAAAGAGAGCAATAACGTCAGTATGGTTGGCCCTAGCAGCAATTGGCGTACTAATTCACTCATCCACATGCACCACTAGCTCTAACCATTATGTGGGTGCCGTTCGCCTTCACCAACAAGTCGCAAAAACAGGAGTCTGTCTAGTAGGACAAGCGAGTTTTTAATTGCTTCCTATATAGTGTTCTTAATGTGGGGATTTAGTTGTTGGGTATGAGTCTGGGAGGGGAGCCTCTAGTTTGTTTTCTTTATTTTGGCTCTTTTGTTCCCAGTAGTTATATATTTTTTTATCTTTTTTCTTTCTTCTAATAGAAATTACGGCAGATCTTTTGCCGTTCCTTTCTAAAAAAAATTATGTTTATGTGTATTTTATTTATCATCAGTAATTCATATTTTGTGAAGTATAAGTGTAATACGTGCGATAATAGTAAAAGACAAGTACCCATTCTAGTAGCATTGGACAAAATATAATGGTGACAATGAATAAAAAGGTAACCTATTAGAATAACTTTACTTTAAATAAAGAAAACCAAAATATTAGTAGAAAAAAAGAACTAGATACTCGCGGACACCTATTTGGGCAGCAGCTTGCTTATAGTTGTAAAAGAGAGCAATAATGTCTGTATGGTTGGCCCTAGCATATGCAATTGGCGTACTAATTCACTCATCCACATGCACCACTAGCTCTAACCATTATGTGGGTGTCGTTCGTTCATATATATTCAGTGTGTGCATATGCATATCAATATATCTTTGTACCGAAATAAAGACAGTAAATGTGCAGCATGCAGCGAGGAAAGAAAACAGACCTGGAGACCCTAGAAAATTGATGGCATACTTCGTGGGGAAACAAATGAGGCCGTTGGAGACGTCTATGTAGTTCTTCACCACTCTAGCCCTGGGCAGCTCCTTCGATAGATCCACAACGTTCATGAGTCCACCGTGAGAGCACTCATGCTGGAAATCCGTCTCCACGGCATCGATCCATTTCATCACTTCAGACAGACCAAACTCACCCACCTTGTCGTCACCCAAGGCATAGAACCGGCTGAGCGTGGCCATCTGCTCCTTGGCCCCACCAACGGCTCCCTCAGCCATCCGGATGCACCCGCCCAGCTTGTATTCCGGCCAGGCGCGGTCCAGCTCGCGCATGTCTCTCACGAACGCCGTGAGCTCTGAGATCATGGCGGTGGTGCCGGCGAGGCTGGCCCCGGCGTAGCTGCCGTTGATGGACGTGGCGAACGGGAGCAGGAGCTTGTTGCACTCCCTGGCAGCCTGCTTGGGCCTCAAACGGCATACTTCGCCGCAGCGGGACCGGACGAAATCCTGCGCGGCCGCAGAGGCAGGCAGGTTCGCCACCAACGGTGGTGATGGCCTTGCGTCCGCGGCGGCGGCGGCCGCCGTCATGTGTGCGGCGGCGAAGATGGTGGCCAGGATAACCACAAGCACGGAGGGAAGAGACATATTTGCAACTCTTGTCTTTACTTTTGGTTGGCGTCGTCTCGTCTGGCGTTTACAGCGACACCTATATATATATATATAGGCATGTACTACGACTAGGTGTTATTATTATTAGTATCAACTTTTCGCGGTCCCTGGTTGAGTGGCAGCTGGGCGCACGTTGTGGTTGCCTCAGCCACTGGCCATTATTCAAAGCGCATGCAAGTTCCCTCTTTCTCCTATAAGAACGGCAGGCCAACGCTAACTTGAGCTCCCCCCTCCTCCGGCAGAAAAATCTCTTTCCCGCTATTTTTTTCACAAGAAAAGATGACCCGACATGTATTTTATTCAATATTTATAGTGTAACATAGGAATTATGAAATTCTATTAGTTTGTTGCTAGAAAAGAATAACAATCTGTGAATATGTTTTCTTCACAACAGGCTAAAGTGATAATCTCTAAATATGTTCTTATTTACAAGATGATAACATTAATTACTAATGAGGCCTAAATCTTATGAGGCTCATTTTCTACTTGCTTCTGTTTCTAAGGCCACTCGATCGAGTCAGCCCAAAAGGTTTCTCTCTCAGTGTGCCAAAAACATTTTATGCTAGCACATAGGTTATTTTATCCTTGTTGTTCTAATTACCATCCGCTAGTACAAAAGACTTTATTAGCACACCTTAAGGTAAAACATCAGCACAAATGTATTGATTTGTGCTGACCGATGGATTACTTCAGTGACTTCTAGCCGAAATGGCTTGCATTTATGCCGGCGGTCGCTTACTCACCCGCTAGCACAAATATCCATTTGCCCAACGATTGTAACAATTGCATTTTTTCTAAGTAACTGCCAAAACACTTTTACATGTAATAGGCTAGATGTCTGTTCGTGTGCATGATTTTCACTGTTCTGTAATGTTGAAATGAAATTTGTATGCCTATTGAAATTAATTCCAATTCAAACTACATTGATCTCAAATAGGATTTAGAAATTAGATAAGTCATACTCATGCTTTAGGAATCACGTGTTCAAAAGAGAACCTTAACCACTTCCTGGAGTATAGTTATCAGACGCAAAAGCCTTTTTTTTTTCCTTACTCTTCTCGTGGCACTTCGTCCTAAGATCCATTTTGCCACCAGATTCAAAATCCAACTTACGGTGGCAACTGTCAAGAAATCCAAACAATCAGCCTTTAATTTTTAATTCATGTAGACTTAGGGTTTTATCATTTCATGTGAACTTGGCACCACTAGAGAAACGAGCATTAGTACCGGGCGCAAAGCCGGTTTAGTACCGGTTATAACAGCCTGTACTAATGTACACCATTTAGTACCGGCTGGTAACACCAGCCGGTACTAACGGGCAGCCACGCGACGCGGCCTCGCTCCATGCGTTTTATACCGGCTGTTGACACCAGCGCCCAAAACTATTCAGTTCCAGCCATTCTTCTTTTTTAGTTTTGTAATTTTTAAATTATTTGTTATTATTCATTTATACATAATAAATACACAAAAAATATAAAATCTATATATTTTCAACATGCAAAAAAAGGTGATATATTATATTTAATACGTTTAATATGTCGTTACTTGTTAATAAATTCCTTACTTCATTTATGGCTCATTTAAAGTTTTGATATTTGAGACCATTATTTAATACTTATAAGTGTATATAAAATATATAAATTGAGTTTATTAAATTAGATAAATACACATTCTTATATATTTGTGTTCATACAATATTTTAGATTCTTATAAATCTATGTAGCTTGAATAATTCTTATTATAAAATTAAAAATATAGAATTTCATATAAATGAAAGACAATTAAATAGAAATGTATATATTTTTTAAACATGCAAAAATAGTTTACAACACTTTATGTAATATACTCTACTATGTCGACTTTAGT
Organism: Digitaria exilis; assembly: GCA_015342445.1. Classification (NCBI taxonomy): domain Eukaryota; kingdom Viridiplantae; phylum Streptophyta; class Magnoliopsida; order Poales; family Poaceae; genus Digitaria; species Digitaria exilis. Next base: position 2,346 of record JACEFO010000814.1, on the reverse strand, counting down.
TAATAAATTCTTTACTTTATTTGTTACTACTTTAAGGTTATCATATTTTAGAGATCTATTCAATTTTTAAATAAAATACATAAATTGACAAAATCATAACTTGAGTTCATGCATAATGAAACATTGATACACTTGAGTTCATACATGCACCATTTTCACTGGCCTAATGGAACATTGATACTTTTCTTTTTAACTAACACTCCGTCTTTATGATCGCGACGTAAGTACGGAAGTATCTTCTCGAGACAACAGGATGGTGGGGTCAACATCAACTGAAAATGGAGGGAGATGATCAATCTGATTAAATTCTTCTGAATTATCTGAAATGTCCTCTACTCCAACGATCTTTCTCTCTCCAGATAGTACTATATGACGTTTAGGTTGGTCTTTGTTAGGGCCCTTTTTCGGTTTGCTTGACATGTCCAGCACATAGAAAACCTGACTCACATCCTTTGCTAGAACAAAAGGTTCGTCTTTGTATCCAATCTTACTAAGGTCCACTGTTGTCATCCATACCGGTCCACCAATAGGCCTCCTTGAGCACGGTTCACCCATTGGCAACGAAATAAAGGGACCTTCAATAGAGGTCCATACTCCAGTTCCCATATCTCTTCTAAGACACCATAATATGTCTCTTTGTTCCCTCATTGCCTATTATTGCATCCATACGGGCACCACTGTTCTGGTTGGTACTCTTTTGGTCTTGGTTTCTTGTATAATATGTATTTCCGTTTATATCGTACCCTTGGTATAACAGGATGGTGAGAAATTTTTCCCTAGCTAACCATTGAAGTTGTTTGTCAATCGATTCGTCACCCATAAGAAGTCTTCGGAGCCAAATAGCGAAATTTTCTTTATGGTGACGTGTAATCCAAGCTTCACTCTTATCCGGGTTTGCTAACCGGATAATATTCTTGTGCTGAAGCGTATATGGAGCAACTAGTGATGAGTTCTGCAAAACCGTAAAGTTTACTATGTGCATATCAAACTCAGGGATGGTCAAAGTAGCTTTCTTCCCTAGAGTTCCCTTTCCCTTCAACCGCCCCTCATGGCGTGACACGGGGGTGTCCGAACGGATCAATGTCATCAACAAAATTTGCACAGAATTCTATGACTCCTCTGTTGCATAGCCATTAGCGATGGATCCTTCTGGGCAAGAACGATTGCGAACGTACTTCTTTAAGACTGCCATGTATCTCTCGAAGGGGAACATATTGTGTAGAAATACTGGACCCAAGATCGAGATCTCTTTTACAAGGTGAGTAAGGAGATGGGTCGTAATGTTGAAGAACGAAGGTGGAAAGATCATCTCAAAACTGACAACGCATTGGACCAAATCATGCTGCATCCTTTCAAGTTTTCTTGGATCATTATCTTCTGTGAGATTTCATTTAGGAACGCACATAGCTTTACGATTCTCAATCTTACATTCTCTGGTAGAGTACCCCTTAATGCTACCGAAAGCAACTGTGTCAACAACACGTGGTAGTCATGAGACTTGAGATTTGTGAATTTCTTTTCTGTCATCTGTATTATTCCCTTAATATTGGACGAGTAACCAGACGGGACCTTAACACTGCTAAAGCAATCAAATATGCTCTTCTTCTCCTCTTTGCTAAGAGTGTAGCTGGTAGGACGTAAATAATGTTGTCTATTATCCTTCTTCTCTAGATGTAAGTCCTTTCGTTGCCCCATATGTTTCAAGTCCTGACGTGCTTAGAGGTGTATCTCTTCCTTTTCCATATACATCTAGGAAAAACAAGCAAGTTCACACAAACACATTTCGTCACGTGCATAACGTCAATTGCGTGGCGACATCTAAAGAATTCCCAATAGGGTAGCTCCCAAAGATTTGACTTTTCTTCCACATGGAGCGCGTCCGTCGTCCCCTTTTGGGGCTCGTTTGCTACCAGGGCCCTTGCCATGATGACAATCCACGCGTTTGCCATCACAGTGCAAAGGCTTTGAACGTTTTCTTGCACCCCCCTTCAAAATGCTTTTCCTTGCTTACGTAACGGGTGATTAGCCGGAAGAACTGACGATGACCCATATATACATTCCTTTTACAGTATTTTAGGTAAATACTGTCTGTATCATCTAGGCAAGTGGGTGCATGCCCCGATATTCCTTGTTGGACTATCTGGGATAGATTACTAAAGTGCAGGCCAATCGTTGATGGTTACAAAAGGCAATGCTCAGAGGTGGAAATCGTCCTGTGTGTCTTCGTCCCACACAGTACTCTTTTATTCCACAGGAGTAAAAGATCATCAAAACCAATGGCCTTAGTACATGTCGATATCATTCCGGCTTATTTGGGCCTGGGTATAAGCACTGGCATCATGATGA
>JACEFO010000813.1:0-27241 GCA_015342445.1 Digitaria exilis | reverse complement strand
CCCGGCCTGTAGCAGCGGGCATCTCCGGCGGTCGCGCTGAGGCCAAGCTCCGGCACAGCATCGAGCGAGTGAGGCGGCGACAGCGGCGATTGGCAAGGCAGGCACGCTGGTGCAGCAAGCACACAAGGTAGTTGCAATGTTTGTTCTACTACTAGTTAGTCAGTCCCTACTGCTACTATATTTCCTGATCCACCCCTGCTGATCGTCCAGGTGCAGCTGTGAGCACCTGGCTTAGCTTTTACTTTTATAAACTAAATACTGGTTTCGGCTATCGCCTCGAGTTTTGCCAATATCCACACGAGCTCAGTATGCTTGGGATAGTTTTATCACCCTTATTAGCACACGTGTTTGTTAATTGCCGCGACTCTTTGAGTTGGAGACAGGGAGTGTCGTACTACCGTAGTATCAAAGCACATTCCTTCCACATCTGGCTACCATTGTTCCGTGGTTGACGCGGTCATTGACTGGAGCACTGAAAAACTCAACACGACGAAGTCAAACAATCTTCTGGAAGCTGCTCCTCTCTGCTTCGCAAACATACGTCTGAAAACCCTGATAAGAATCATACAGCAGAGGCAACCACACAGGATTAGCAGAGACCGAGACACATGGATTATCCTGAATGGAAATCTCTGCCTCCCCGCCATGTGCTCCTTTTCATGTATGGGCGTCCTCATCTTCCTGTCCTCCAACAACGCAACCTTCTCGTCAGCACAAACCACCAACAGGTCTGAGGCTGACCGACAAGCCCTCCTCTGCTTCAAATCCGGCATCTCCGGCGACCCTGGCGGCGTCCTCGGATCTTGCGCGAAGACTCGCTCGACTTTTGGCAGCTGGAGAGGGGTCAACTGCAGCACGACCCTCCCAATCCGTGTGGTATCGCTGGGAGCTAAGGTCTGCAAAGATCAAAGGACAACTATCTAGTTGTATGGTGAACCTTACTTCTCTGGTGCGGATAGACCTTTCAAGCAATGATCTTTCTGGAAGCATCCCTGAGGAGATAGGTGCACTTCCAAGTCTCGAAACTCTGATTCTCGATACCAACAGATTTTCAGGTAACATCCCTCGCTCATTGGGTACAGCTGCTTCTCTTAGAATGTAAATCTTGGAAGAAATGCTCTTAGCGGAGTTATTCCTGTTTCCTTAGCCAAAGTCCCATCGCTTCGTGTGCTAGTCCTCTCAATGAAACAACCTATCTGGGGAGATCCCAGTTGTCCTATTCAATAATGCATCCAACCTTGTTACGGTGGACCTCCAGGACAATTCGCTTTCTGGGGTAATTCCACCTTTCCAAAAAATGCCGTCTCTGCGATTTCTTGACCTTACTGCAAATTTTCTTTCCGGAAGTATACCAGGGTCTTTGGGAAATGTTTCATCATTAAATTACATATTACTAGCAGAGAACGTCTTGGAAGGGTTGATTCCAGAAGCCTTGGGCCATATCCCTAACTTGACCAATCTAGAACTAGGTTACAACAGATTGTCGGGGAATGTCCCGGCCGTGATATACAATGCCTCATCGCTCAGATACCTTGGATTAGGCGAAAATATGCTTGATGGACAGATATATTTAACACTGGCCACTCACTCCCAAACCTCGAATCATTGATCTTGAGTGGCAATAATTTCAGTGGAATGGTTCCGCTTCACTGACCAACATGTCAAAGCTTCAAGTCATTGATCTCTCAAGTAATTTTTTAAGTGGCTCCATTCCATCTCTAGGATCCTTGAACAACCTGAGTCGACTGATTCTAGGAAATAACATGCTACAAGCTGGAGACTGGGCGTTTCTAACCTCCCTGACAAATTGCAGTCAATTGCTAATGTTAGCAGTGGATGGGAATTCCTGAATGGAAATCTTTCCGAAGTCAATCGGCAATCTTTCTGTGAACCTGGAGCGGCTTAACTTTAGAGGCAATCAAATTTCAGGAACAATACCAGCTGCAATAGGCAATCTGGTGAATCTCACTCAGCTTAGCATGGATCAGAACATGCTTTCAGGAATTATTCCCTCGGCTATTGGGAATTTAAGAAAACTAATTGTCCTGGTATTGTCTGCAAACAGGTTGGCAGGGGAAATCCCATCCACAATTGGTGATCTCCCTCAATTGAACCAGCTTTCTCTGGATGATAACTCATTGTCTGGAAACATACCGGCAAGTCTAGGACAGTGCCAAAGGTTGAATATGTTAAATCTATCAGTCAATAACCTTGATGGATCCATACCAAGTGAAATCCTCAGCATTTCTTCGCTTTCATTGGGGTTGGACTTGTCATACAATAACCTTACAGGAATGATACCACCACAAATTGGAAACCTGATCAATCTTGGCCTATTAAATGTTTCCAGCAACAAGTTATCTGGTGAAATACCACCTGAACTTGGCCTGTGTGTTCTCTTGTCATCCCTTGAGATGGAAGGAAATATGCTTAGTGGGAGTATTCCTCAGTCTCTCATTGCACTGAAGTCCATACAACAGATGGATCTCTCTAAAAACAACTTATCTGGTCAAATTCCAGAATTCTTCGGGAATTTTGTGTTCTTATATCATCTTGATCTATCATACAACAAACTGGAAGGACCAATTCCATCCACTGGTATCTCACAAATATAAGTGTGGCCATGTTGGAAGGCAACATGGCGTTATGTCAACAGATTGCCAGATTTTCATTATTGCCGATCTGCCCCACCACATCAGCAACAAGAAGAAAAATCAATGCACGCCTGTTGGTGATAATAACTCCACCAGTTGCTATCGCTTTGCTGTCATTTTTGTGTGTTGTTGCCACTGTTATAAAGGGAAAAACAACCCAGCCATCTGAAAGCTATAGAGAGACAATGAAAAAGGTGTCATATGGAGACATTCTTAAAGCCACCAATTGGTTCTCTCCAGTCAACAAGATCAGCTCAAGTCATACAGCATCAGTCTACATTGGCCGGTTTGAGTATGATACAGACCTTGTTGCCATCAAGGTATTTCATCTTGATGAGCAAGGTTCACTCAATAGCTTTTTCACTGAGTGTGAAGTTTTTAAACGTACCCGCCATCGTAATCTTATTCAAGCAATCACCCTGTGCTCGACAGTAGATTTTGAGAACAATGAATTCAAATCTCTAGTATATGAGTTCATGGCAAATGGTAGTCTAGACCTGTGGATACACCCAAGGAAACACCAAGGTAGCCCAAGAAGGGTGTTAAGTTTAGGTCAAAGGATTAGTATTGCGGCAGATGTGGCTTCTGCTCTTGATTATCTGCACAACCAATTGATACCTCCATTGATTCACTGTGATTTGAAGCCTAGTAACATCCTTTTGGACTACGACATGACCTCACGGATTGGTGACTTTGGGTTAGCAAAGTTTCTCTCTTCAAGCCTTAGTAGCAACCCGGAAGGCTTGGTTGGTGCCTCAGGAACCATTGGATATATTGCACCTGGTAAGTTGCACATCTCCTCCATTAGGACTATAAGTTTATCTCTTTTTTTTAATTAAGTTCTCCGTTTTTGTGAATTGCATCTATTTCAGAGTATGGGATGGGATGCAAAATCTCAACCGGTGGTGATGTTTATGGTTTTGGGGTGCTACTACTAGAAATGCTGACAGCAAGACAACCGACTGACGAACTATTTGGCGACAACCTCAGCCTTCATAAGTATGTGGACCTAGCATTCCCTGATAAAATCTGTGAGATTTTAGATCCCCAATTACAGAACAAGGAGGATGGAGTTCTTTATAATGTACATATGCAGAATTACATCATGCCATTGGTCGAAATTGGCCTTATGTGTTCCATGGAATCACCAAAAGATAGACCAGGAATGCAAGATGTTTGTGCGAAAATTGTTGCCATCCAAGAGACATTTATTCAAGCCTTTTGATAATGGCAGAGATAGTAGATATGTAATTCTTGCAAGAGATGATGCCTTTATTTGAGGAAAGCATCATGCGAACCTGTACATTTATTAATCTCCAGCTAAAAATTCAAAAGACTGAGCCTAGCTAGCTGGCTACTTGACTCATCCAACATTCTGCAGAGATAGAGATATGTCGAAGCAGTTAAATGCCATCTTTGTGTTGATTCTACCATTGTCAAATACTATTTGGAATATCTTGTAAAGTCACAAATGGAAAATGCTATGCCGTTGTAATGGTTGCTGCTTTTGTTGCGATGTCATTGTAAAATTTTGCTATCTATTGAGCATCCTAACTTCATGAAGCATCTACTCTCTCTCCAAAAAAAAAAAAAAAAAAAAAAAAAACTTCATGAAGCATCATATGACAACTTACACTCATTGAATCTTGCATCTCCACTACAATAATGCTTGACATGTGAATCTATTCCTAAGTTTCATCATGTTTGAATCTGGAACTTTTTTTAGAGTTCACTTGTCATAAGAATCCCGCAATGATATATGTTCTACTGTTCCAAATTTGTCATTGATGGTTCCAGTAATGAGAAATGTAAACAAAATAATTGTTTTGGGTTTTAAATGAGCATTGTCAATGTTATATATTATTATTTTGTTTCTAAGTGATTACCATTCAGATACCAAAATTTAATGAGCTAATCATGTTCTAAATGTCCTACTACTATCTCCTGGCTTACTATAAAAACAGCAATGCCCCACAACGCTTGTGTTCGATGGCTCTGCCCCTAATGTCCATGAAGCCCTGCAGGCCTTCAGGGGTGAGTCCCACCTTTGGCAGATTGCTGGAGCTAAAGGGCTCTCAGCGCTTGCCCTGGGTAGAGTGACTAGTTAAAGTCATTCAGGTCAGGTACTGGTTTCGTTTCCTCAGTAAGAGTCTAGTTTTATAATCCCAAAATCCCCTATTCTGGCCTAAGGTGGAGTGACGTTGTTTAGTAATTTGAGCATTTTTGCTCTCTTAATACAAAGATACTCAGCTTTCCTATATATTTGGGAGAAAAAACAGCAATACCTATAAAGAAAGATGAAGTATGAGAGGCTGATGCACGAAAAAAAAAACCCTTTCAAATCCTTTGGATATTGATGCAACATTCATTCCAAGGAAGTTGAAAGCACCACATAGCAACATAATAATACATTCTCACAGTACTATTCGTCTTCTGAGCATGACACCGACATGCCACTTTGCAGTTGCGATCGCAGACACAAAAGTTTGCACGAGTGGCGGACTCGATCCCTAGGAAAGTGCATTCTTCATCAGATTACAATATGATGATTCGACATGGATTGTGACAGTCAGGTACGACAATAAGTTAAGTACGTATGTACATTTGCTGGAAGAAGTTAAAATAGCCATATATTTCGCAGCAGGAATTTAATTCATCATTTCTTTTCTTAAAAAGGAAAAAGAATAGGGAAAACATGAGGAATCCGTTGGTGTGATCACCTTTTAGACTGTTCAAGTTTAAGCTGCTATGACCAATCTAACATGGGCCTTGACATCGACATGCTATTTCCAGGTTATTCTTTTCTTTGACCATAATGTATTCAACTTTTAATCCCTCGATTTGTGCTTGTTTCCCCTCATGCTGGGTTAGGATGAGGGAGTGATCAGAAGTTCATCACTTTGAACAGAAACAGAATCCTGCATCCGCCAATGAGCTTGACATGCTCTGAACTGTTCACTGAATTTGTTCAGAACAAAACATGTTCACACAGGGAAATTGCATGCCGTGCATCGTCTGCTCAGCTGGCGTGCGAGCGCGACACTGCCTGTCTAGCATGGCCGTTTGCGGTTGCGCTAGTGGATGGAGGGAGAGAAGAGAATGCGTTCCGCATCAGAAAGCGATACGATGGTACCAAGGTCTGTACAAAAACAAAACAATTTTGTCGAGTACCTTGGCTTGTTGCCTTCGTTTCTTCTTTCACTAGTAGCAGTACATGATGAACAGAAAAGAACTTGTATCCAACCATCTTATGTTTGGGACAGGCAGAAAGGAACAGAGAGGAGTAGAGGTACAGGTCTCTCTCATCACACTATTAATTACCTGGCTGCCACTACAGATATCTATTACCATGATTTGCGATTAAAATCCATAAGACTTCTTGTTTGCGAACGCGTTGATCGGTTGGCACAGGGTTGCACTGTGAGCCTGCAGCCATCAAGATACACCAGAGATGATCCACTACACCAGCTGCTGACACGGCATGGGATCCACAGCTCCACTTTTCTTCCGTCTCTCTCCTACATGGCTAGGGCTAAAGTCTTCTACCAAACGTCCAAACATGCACGCCATCTAAATTGTTAAAAAAAAAAAGTCACAACTGACACTTGTGTGCCTACAGATCTAAACATGTACCACTGCCCTCTTTTCTGCAAAGGAATATGAACGCATAGTTAAACAAATATTAGATCCAGATCGGCTAACCCTAGCTGACCATCTTGGTTAATCATTAGTCGTGTATCACGCCAAAAGTCCAAAACTGTTATTCCGTGCCGTCTCAGTTAAATGAGTTGACCAGAACAAATTTAACATGATAATGTGAATGGAGTATGAGGGGGGCCATGCCCACCTTGCCTAGCTCTGTTCTTATTTCCATCGTTGTATGTAGATGTGTGGGCTGCTTGCAGTACTGCATCTCGTGTCTTCAAAGAAAAAACTAGGTTTCTCAATTGTTGCCATGAGACATTCGTGGCAATTCTATTTCTATGTTGTGATGTGCAGTCCTTGAGGAACATGCAATTTGGTTCCATGCCGATAGTTGGTTGTCTTGGAAAACTTTAACAAACGGGTTGCCATTTTTTTTTTGGGATATGCCAATCTCGGAAGTGTAACCTAGCCAAAATTTTGGACAACCTTCGCTACTACGTACTGTAGTACATGCTCATGACAGACTTTTAAGCCTCAAAGGAAAAAAAAATTGCAATCTCGGCATGTGTTCGTCACCGTTCTCTCAATCTACACACTGACAAGTGAAATATGAAGTTTCAACAATGAAATATGAAGTTTCAACATTTACTGCACAAGGCTTGAGAGATCACACCTCCCTCGATCGAGCAGTGTGTCCCTACCACTACCACTTACTAGTGGGCCCCTTTGTAATTCGCACTCTGACCTGGCTGACATGAACTAGAACTCTTTTGGCTTGTGGCTACTCTGTTCTGAACATTCGGCCAGTTGCGAAAAATGATTCCATACTTCGCTCAGTTAGGCTCCTTCTCTCTCTTTTTTCCATGATTGATCGTATCGCTAAATGCTCTCCATTTAATTTAAGTATCTTCCGTCCGCGGAGATGTTGCCGTCAGAAGATTATTGTGTGGTGATGTGCTACAGGCCCTTTTTGTACACATCCTCTGTTCTATATGGCCCATCTAAAAACCTTGAGCCAATCAATCGAAGATAGCACGGGAGGGCGCAGAAGCAGCGGACCTCGCTTTCACAGTCCAGAGGAAAACAGAAGAAGAAGAAAGCGCATTTCGTGTCTCGTTAGGTCGCCGTCGTCGTTAATCACCATTCACCGGCGAACGTACTGCGACGACCGTGACCACGAAATGGACAAAACGGCGATTGCGTGCGCACTTGCGTTTGCAACCATCTATCGCGCTGCCGAGAACCGAGCGCTTTTACACATCCGATGAGTTATTTCTTTTTCATATACGGCAATAATAAAGCAAATAAAATGTGTGGCGACAAACTGGATCGATCGACAGATGTAGATGAGTAGATCCATGAGAAAGAGGAGCGACGAGTTTTCATCGTCTTTGGATCAGAGACACTGCTAAGATAATTAATGTCGTGCATCAGGAAGGCTTCAAGCAAGCGCACTATCCTCGCGCTTTCAATTTTTGAAAGTCCTAGTCCCATAAACTTTTTGTTTTAAAATATTATAACTAACATAAATAAAGTTGGTACATAGTTTCTTGCCTACAACTTGTTATGAGATAATTTTGTAACACAATTTTATGGCATACATAATTTGTGTGTAATAACTTCTACATATAACTTTTAGATAACAACAGTTTTTATTTTCATTAAAATTTTAACTTTTGTAAATAACATACATGCATAATTTATTTGTAGCAATTTCTTACATAATAATTTGGTACACAAATTTCATGGTATGTGCAAATTATACACATATTTTTTATTAGATGACCTAACTCATAGATGATATACATAATTGTGTTGTGAAAAATGATTGAATGAAAAAAATAAAAAATGGAAAAGGAAAAAAAGAAGAATGTACAACACTGGTGCACGTAGGCAAGTATTCATGGTCGTCAGGGATGAAGCCAGGGAGGTGCAGGCCTGAAGGTGGATCAAGCCCCACTGCCCCCTCACAAGCAATACCTCTCATATGCTATTTTGAGAAGAAACAAATAAGAAGAGGAGATGAAGACGAAGAACAGAAGGCGAGAGGAGCAAGAAGAGAGCCCCCTAACCTTAATACTAATTTTCCCTGATTATAGTTGAAAAAGCTGGCATGCTTAAAAGAGTCGCACAACTCCAGCTAGCTCATTGGTCGACTAACAATGCAAATCGATTTTCAGAGGCAAAGCATTGCCTCCTGCATGCATATCTCATCTGTACGACTCGATTCGACGTGTTCTAGACAGAGCCACAGAGGAGCAAATTAAGTGTATGAAACACAAAATTTTTCATGATATAAATCTTATTCTTATAATGTATTACAAATATTATTAACCTGTTATACATATTTGATCAAAGTTAGAATAAATTAACTTATTTAAATATGAGAATTACATCATTTTAGCAGGAACGTACTAGTCCAGGCCTGCAGTAGGCATCTTCCTTCCGTGGGCGCAGAGGGGTTGCCGTCAGCGATTGATGATGCCAAGATGCATGATGCGCTAGCTAGAGCAACAACAAGCATCTGAGTCGAGTTATTTTGCTGACACGCCCGCCATGGGGCGCGAGCTTTATGTTCTTCTGCCTGTAGCACCCCTGTCGGATCGGAATGGCATTTTTATTTATATACTATATTAAAAAAACTGTCCCAACCGAAAGCAGTTCCTGCCTGCTAGCTTGCGAACTAAACTAAGCATGTCGGCCTTAGCCTTTTCTCCGACAAACAGAACAGTTTATCTATGATCAGCCGCTGTTAGTGTTAGCTAGATTTGGATCTGTATCGGCAATGCAAAGCCCTAGCGAGTAGTACTCCACTCCACCGCGTGTGTCTGGCAAAAGTTCGGTCCTGTGTCTGAACTACCGTGCGTGGGGCGTGGCTGGATCTGATCGACAAGTAGAGGACTATAGTCAGGTACGTCAGATGTGACGCTAGAGCTCGCTGCTGTCCGTTGTGAGCTTTGTGATGTGCACACCAAAAGTCAGGAGGAACTACTCGAACTGTCCGGTGCATGCATCATCCATTCATGATTCAGGGTGTGTTTAGATTGTAGGAAAAAGCACTGTAGCGTAAGAAAAACACTGTAGCATTCGCTGGGAAACGTGTTTTGTGAGGGGGGAATAGTGAAAAGTTAGAATGAATAGTGAAAAGTTAGAATGAATAGTGAATAGTTGGGAATCTGAACATGGCCTCATCCTCTTGTGATCGATCACGACGCTCTCGCTGGCTCGCATACACAGCCTGTTTGCAGCTGCATGCATCTCCGCGAGCAGAGAGCGAGCGATCGATGAAAGCGCCCCGGCGCAAGTGGGGCGTCCCGCGTGAGAAAGCGAGAGATGGACACGAATTCAGAAATCAGAAGCCGACCCTTTTGCCCGGCAACTGAAGAAAGAAAACGGCATTCGGGTTCTTAAGAGAGGTAGCTTGAGACGTCATCCTTTTCGCTAGACGCCACCAGCTCCTTCCCTAATCAATACTTCAGCAATGTTTTTTTTTAAATCACCTCACCAACCAATCCGGCGCGGCGCCTAACCACAACAGCAACAATAATCACCCTCGCCACCCCTTATTCATACCCACTGGCATGTGGGCCCCGGCGGGGAATCGGCATCTCCAGCTGGCCGCCCCGCGGCATATTCACATCCGCCTCGCGCCTACCCCGTTCCGTCCCGTTTCAGTGGTCGCCGTGGACGTGGTGGGGGCGGGAACGCCGCCGGCGCCGGTTCGCCGCGTGGTCGCGCCGCCACCCGACCACCACCTGGTCCGCCTCCGCGGCCGCGCCGGCGCGGCCGCCTTCATCGGCGCCGGTGGTGGACCACCAGCACGGCTCGCCGCTGGCGGTGCTGGCGCCCCACAGCCTCACCGCGGGGACGCCGCCGCCGACGGAGGCGCTGGAGCAGCCGGAGATAGCGTGCGGCAGGCCTTGCCATGTGCGGACCACGGCGCCGCTCCACGGGAAGCCGCCGTCCGCCGCGCCGTCGTAGAATCCGATCCGCCTCATCTCCTCCTCCTCCTCGCCGGAGGAGCTGGTGGCGTCCGCCTCGTCGGAGCTCTCCTCCTCGTCCTCTTCCTCCTCATCGCCGGAGGAGCCGTCATCGTCGCTGGAGGAGTAGTAGGTGCCGATGTGGGACTGGATGACCTCCTTGCCGCGGGACCGGAGGCGGAGCACGATGACCTGCAGCCGCCGCAGCAGGCTGGGCAGCGTGGCGAGCGCCGCCAGCGCGACGGCCAGCGGCGCCCACATCTCGGCCAGCAGCGCCGCGGCCAGCGCCGGCGCCCGCGAGAACCGCCCCACCCCTGCCTCCAGCATCGCCGCCGCCGCCGTCTCCATCATCGACCTCCCGCCGCCGCCGACGACCAGACAGACAGACAGACCGCACCAAATCAAATTAAACAAATCCGCGCTGCGCGTGTGAAGCAAAGCAAAGCGGAGAGGATGCGAGGAAGTGGGGAAGGAAGGCAGCGGAGACGACGGCCTCGCTTTAAAGGCAGCCACACACGCCAGGCAGGCAGGCGGGCCGTTTTTTATTTTAAAGTCCCCGTTTTGCCCCTGTGTGGGGCCAGGATGTCAGAGAGTCCACGCGTGGGGCAGAGACCGGAACGGGGAGAGGAGGAGGAGACAAGTCGCAGCAGCGCGGTTGGGTTCCGTTCCCAAGCCGCGCTCCCACGGTGAAAGCGTGGTAGGCGGGTAGAAAAATAAACGCGCGGGGCGAGTCAATGACATGTGGGGACAACATAACTCTGGGCCCACGCGTAGCTGTCAGGGTATGGACACAGGCGGGTGCCAGTGTGTTCGGGCGCGGCACGGAGATGGCGTCTCGGGGCGCGCGGCGGCCCCGAGGGCACGTGCGGTGATTGGACACTGACGTGTGGGGCCAGAGATGTGCCTGGCGGGCACGCCGCCGCGTGTACGTGTGGGGCTCCCCGACCGGGCAAAGGAAAAGGTGGTGGGGTCGAGTGAGTCAGCGTTGCGTGTGCGGGGTCGCCGGGGGTGTGGGGGCACGGACGGCTGTGGGGGAAGGTCAGCCTGGATCCTGCGGCGGAGGTGCGCTGGGTTCTCCGCGATGGGTGCTCTCAGCCACCAGTTCTCTGACACGTCGGATGGCTTTGTCTGTCTCCTCGTCCCTTCCCTCTGGATCAGGGCTGTGAAGGACACGTCTGCTCCGGGTAAGGATGGATGGATGGTTTTATCACCTTTGACATTGCTTTCTTGGTCCGAATGGCTTATCTCATTTCCGAATAGCAACAGACACGTTAGATGGCAAGGTTACTAATGGTCAGATAATGTTCACGTGAACGGGTAGCTTCACAAGTTTATCTGTTATCGTGACATACTGACATGCGCACCTATAATTAGTTTTACCATGTGTATTAATGTCGGCCGTTTACATTAGTTAGTGAAAGCTTTTTTTCCCTAGCTCTAGAAACAGGCTGCACTCTAACGTGAACAAATCAATAGCTTACGTGACCAAGGGGACATCATTTATTTCTATTTTGTGGTACCATATGAGACTTTTGTTGAGCACCATAAGAATATATGAGATGCACATATGTGTGTTCCTCCTGCCACACTAGAGTAATTTAATATCTTCCTTACGTATTTATTGCTTGAGCATATCTTGCAAGCAAACTATATAAACAAAAAAAAATGGCTATTGAACGAAGCCAAGAAGTCAATGTAACTGTAAGCATGGAAGTTATTATGGGAGTCAAAGGCCCTACAAAAGTTACAAACGCCATCCTGTTGGATTGCAAATTTGGTACAGTCATTAATATTGGATGTCCTTGTTCGTAATAAATATTATTGGTTGGTACAGCCTCGTAAGATTTGAATTGAAGGGATATTACTAGCCAAATGGCGGAAGCAGGTCGTGGTTATTTTAAAAAGTTGGTGCCAAGTTGGTGTAAGTTGGCGTTTCTGTAAGAGAGGACATGGTTGTCAGTGTGGAAAGTGGGGGCACTAAAGTTCATTCGGTATCAACAGGTCGAATTTGCTGAACTTTCAGGATACGTCCTCGGTCGACCTTATGTGGTGGCAGCCTCGAGATTTTTACTTGCAATGATGAAGTAGCTGTTGCTTCTACTCCAGAAAAAAAAAAAGAGAAAAGAAAGAGGGGAAGTACTGTTCTTTTTTTGTAACCACGGAAACACAGAGAAAAAGGATTTCCTTTTAGAATGTGCGTACTCCCTACATATAAAAATGGGAAAGATCATGATCTTTAGTAAGATCTTAGTTGTGTGCTCCAACGCAAGGTACAACTGCACCACAGAAACTCCTGCGAGAAACGTAGGCATGGGACAGCCGTCAAGCACCACAAATATAATCCTCCCACGCAGACGAAATGGCAATTGGCAACAGCTTGCAACCATTGATTGGAACCGAACGCACCGGAAAAGTTAGTTATTAGCAGATATGCTGCCTCCATCGGTGGCGTCGTCAGCTCAAACTGCAGCTTCGTCACTTCTTTTTTTTTTTTGAGATAAGCTTCATCACATTGAGAAGATCAAATGATTGAAACGATCGCTCAGTAATGGATCGGAGGAGGATCCAGATCCTCAATTGCCTGATGGTACAATTATTCGGACTCATGGCTGATCGGACGACGTGTCTTTACAAGTTGCAGCGGTGCAGGCTCGACAAGGCCGTGCGATCGAGCTAATCCTCCCACGCAGCACGCATGGTAGACGGTAGTAGTATAGGAGTATATGAGGACGTACGCTGCCAATCATAAGTATAAAGCGGGCATGCATTTCTTTAGTACGTAATATAAATACGAATATATAGACACAGCTAGCAGGAAAGCAACTGGACACGATACAATAGTCGTTGATGACTTGCAATGGTTGTGACGTCGTGTCGATAGATGTTTATGCTAGCTAGTGGTGCCCCATGTATGATATGATGTGGATGCCCCAGTGACGCCGATGCCTAACCGCAAGTGGTTTGTGTGGCATTTACAAATAGGACTCCAAGCTCCACTGGTCATATCATTGGATTGGCTTGGGTTGGGCGTACGTACGACGTGTTTCTGAATTCTGGCGGTCTGCCAGGGCCCACCGGGGGGTGTCTGCAATATGCCTTGGATGGTGCCCGGAAATCAGAATTTGGTCGATCGCAATTCGATTGTTACAGGAAATCAAGATATGGGTGTACCGACAAGTTTTGATTATATTCTATTCCTGCTCTCCAATGTTTAGTTATTTAAGTCTCCATTTGTACCACGGAAACTTATGTGCGTGCCATAAGTTTGACTCCATTTGTAGAAAATACGTGCACTATTTAAGTCTCCAAATAATTTTTATAAAAAACTAGATTTAAATATCTATCTAATGATATTTATATTATAACATAAATTTTAATATATTTTTATATATAATTGGCCGTAGGTTTTTCTCGGGAAGTGAGAAAGACACTCTTTTAGGGACGGAGGGAGTACTTGTTTTTGGATGCAAGATGGCTAAGGGTGAGTTTAGATTGGGAGAAAAAATACTGTAGATCTAGAAAAACACTGTAGGTCGTGCTGGGAAGCGTGTTCTGTGAGTGAGAGGGATGGGATGAATAGGGAAAAGTTGGATAAATAGTGTTTTTTTTGGAGAGTTAGGTGAACTAAACTCACCCTAAGAATCCTTGGTTATGATGCAGTATTGGCATGGAAGCTATGTACATTGTTCTCCGGCCTTGATTGTACTTTATGCCTTCTGATTTCACGTGCATTGCAACTATTCATGAGAGGATGCTATCATGTGCCTAAGTTCCCGACACCCTATTTAGGTATTTGGAATCTAATTCCATTCTAATTATTAATTAAAATTTAAATATGAATTAATTAAGCTAATATAGTGTTATGTGGGATTATATTTATATATTATTATCGGCTATATGAGAGATATACTTATGTACTACACTTATGTTATAGGGAAGTGAGTCCAAGAGGGTGCTATAAGTTACACATTAAAATTATAACATGAGGATCTATAGAATCAATTTCTATCTCCCACCACATGAATTGATAAGCATGTATGCCACGTTTCAAGACAGATAGCTTACTTTATTAGGTAGATTCTAATTCCTCAAAAATGAAGTGATCCAAACTCCAAAGATGCCCTAAAAGTTTCTGCCTTGCCTTGATTTTGAGCAGCCCTGATTCGTATTTACACCACAGCTTTGTTCTTTCATGGCCTTTATTGCATGTTAGTATATGGTACTACCGTACATACTGTGATTTGAAATGAACACCTTTATCCAATCTTCACGCTTTTGTTTGGAAAAAAATTTCGAAAACACGCTGCCATGCGTATGCTGGGCCATTTGTGTATAGTAAGGCCCATAGATCCTTGCTCTTTACTATCTTAGCCCACTAGAGAGAGCTCCGCGTCCTGGACCTTCCGGTCCAGGTGGCAGCCCTGTCCAGGACGCAGCAGCCTTCCCTCTCGGGCATCTCCTTCACCGCCACCCCCGTCCGCTTTCACCGCCGCCCGCCGCCAACCTTACGCTGCTGCGGTGCTGCCCCCTAGGCCCCAGCCCAGGATTTATAGGAAGGTCCACCAGGAGCCTCCCTGCCGGAGGGCATGTTGATCTGAAGCTGAAGGTGAGTTCCTTTTTCTTTCGCCTATCATTTCGTCAGAAACGAATAGGGGCCAGGTCAGGATTTGTTCGTCGCTGCTGGTTCTTGTATGGGAAAATTGTAATATTTGTGCTGCAACCTTATATAGCATGTCGCACATAAGTTGGAGAAAGGAGGAAAAATAGATTTACTGTTTGGTCTGATGGGCATGCAATATTTTTAGACACTCATAATAGGAAAACACTGCTTGAATCACTCATAGTTACCAAAAAATGCTTGCTTCAGGTTTCCAATTCCTAACACTGCTTGAATCACTCATAGTTACCAAAAATTGCTTGCTTCAGGTTTCCAATTCCTGCCATCTTAGCTTACACATGAAATTTATGACCATCTTAGCCCTACTCAAAGCATGTTCTCGTTATATTAGTTGCCTTTTGAACTTCTATTTCCCGTGGCACCTAACTATAATCTTAAATCAGAAAAGGAAATAAATGCATACTTAACCTTTCTATTGAACTTATATCTCCTATAGCAATTGTCTTACAAAAATAAAATGGAAAAATCCAAGGTTCAGTGCCCCGTGCAAATCAGCTGTTTCTTGTGTGTAGCTGAACCAGTGCTTCACTGGACCCAAGTATGGTACTGATGTCATTCATGATTTGTGTCCTGCAGGTTGACTGTGTACGCAGGAGCAGGGAATTGGTGACCAACTGTAACCATGTCCGTGGCTGCAGGTGTAAGTGATGCGGCCATCGCGGTGCGTGACAAACTCTGGTAAGATTGGCCAGACTAAGGTCAAACGGTACTGGCCAGGAAAGGCACTTGAGTGGGCTGACGATGCAGATGAGGACATAGATCTTCGGACAGCACGGATATCCCTTGATAGGGCATTCCCAAAGGATGATGATTCTGACATCCCTTTAAAGGACGACCGCCGGCTTCGGCGTCTCTCACAAACCCGTGAGAACAAGGAAGAGCTAAGGGCATATCATCGCCGTATACGGCAGGCTGAGATTGTGTCAACTGTTGAGGAGGAGAATGAGGCAGGAAGCTGATATCGATGAGGAGGACAAGGAGGCGCAGGAGGAGAGGAGGAGGAGAATGAAGGAGAGGCAGCTCTTAAGGGAACAGGAGGAGCTACTTCGTTAGGAAGAGGAGGAACCATTAGAGAATGAGGAGTCAGAGGAGGAATCTGAGGATGAGCAGATGGGCGCTGCCATGGTGAAACCTGTCTTCATACCAAAGTCACAGAGAGACACCATTGCGAAGCTTGAACGGCTGGAGGAGCTGGAGGAGGAGGAGAGACAGCTTGAGGAGCTGGTCAAGAAGAGGCTGGAGGCTTGCAAGATAGAGACTAGACATGTTGTGGTTGAAGAGATTGAAAAGGAGGAGCACGTTGAGAAGCCACTGAATGAAGAGGCCAACATTGAGGATGTTGATACAGATGACGAGTTGAATGAAGCAGAGGAGTACGAGTCATGGGAGAATAGAGAAATAGGAAGAATTAAGAGGGACGGGGAGGAAAGGGATGCAAGGTTGAAGGACAAGGTCAGGAATATGAGTATATGACCGAGGAGGAGCGTCGGGAATGGGAGCGAAAGAACCCGAGGCAGCTTCGTCAGACCAAACAGAAGTGGAAGTTTATGCAAAAGTATTACCACAAAGGTGCCTTCTTCCAGGAAAGTGCTGATGATATTATTCAGTCAGCTGGTAAAGATGATATCGACAGCCGTGATTTCTCTGAACCTACTGGGGAAGATAAGATGGATAAGAGCATCCCGCCGAAGGTCATGCAAGTTAAACACTTTGGGCGCAGTGGCAGGACGAAGTGGACACATCTTGTTAATGAGGATACTACAGACTGGAATGCACCGTAAGCACTCATGTTGCATTGTCATTGATACTGTTCAATTGCCTTGTTTATTTTGTGTTTTCACTTTTCAGTAGAGATTGCTAATTTCCAAATAAATAATGATAGCCTGAAGGAAATATTATATTTTGGATGCTTTTAATAGGAGGGATCCAATGGGCGCCCTGCTCTTATTTTTCAGCTGGCATACCTATTATAGTGTTTGACAAATAAATATAATTGACGGCAGTTCTTATATCTTCTAGTTTGTCAAAACATTAAATCTTATTGCATATTTATATCTTCTGGGGTATTTATTGGTCTTTGAAAAAGGAAAACACACAGGTTACTGACTTCAGACTATTTTTAATCATTTTTCAGATGGGCGACAAATGGGCCTATGCTAGCAAAGTATAATTAAAAAATGGCCGGCATGAATGCACCTATTGCTAAACCAAAGGGAAGTAAGAAGATTAAGGACTGGGATGCAAAATAAGATGCTGGCTTGACCTGGTACTGTTCTCTTAATCCTTGCCGCCAAACAAGCACCGCCTATCCAAGAAGTGCAAACAATGCTTATATGATTGCCTTTCTTTTTCATTTTGACCGCATAAACTGTTTGACCTTTATGCGCTAATGTTAGAATTTTGTTAGGTTTTTCCTGTCACAGCTTACATGTGCTGTTTGTGTTATAGTTTAATGTATCCTCGAAACATTTCTTTCTTGTTTTTGGAAAAAAGGGGATCGGGTTTGTGTAGTGTTTGATTGAAATCCTTATATGGATGCCTTTCTTTTCCATTTTGACTGCATAAACTGTTTGACCTTTATGTGCTAATGTTAGAATTTTGTTAGGTTTTTCCTGTCAGCTTACATGTGCTGTTTGTGTTATAGTTTAATGTATCCTCGAAACATTTCTTTTTTTTTTTTTTTGGAAACAAGGGGATCGGTTGTGTGTGTGTCTGTTAATAGTGTTTGATTGAAATCGAATTGCCTGAGGACATACAGCTAAATTTCTGTGCTGTCATAATAGATTGAGTCGATCAAGTTTTGTTTTAATAGGCCTGAATTACAATTTACCTTCAGTTAGATTCAGATAAGATATGCATGATAGATGTCACCTAGTCACTTCAAAATTAAACTATGGGCCAATTACAGTTTTACCCTACTCTCGACCTCAACCTATTTAGTAGACATTGGGTATACTTATATCAGTCAATGTTTCATGTCTGTACTTTTTTCTACATAGTAAAGCTGTATCTTTCTACATGTTAGTTAGATGTTATGCCAATGACACTCCATATATCAGCTGGCTTAGGGCAGCCAGAAATTTTGGCATACCTAGAATAACTGTAAGTGTTGTGGTCGGCAAGAAGTATGCCAGGCGTGGCAAGCAGCAGGCCGGCCCAAGCAACGTGTGAACGAGCCAACGAGGCGCCGGGCGTCGCGCATCGTCAGTTCGCGGGAGAGTCGCGAGTCGTTCCAGGAGTTCAGGATCGTTAGTTTGATTTGTTAAGCATTGCTTTGTAATCTCTAGTTTGTTGGGATATTGGCTATAAAAGCCCAAACAGTCGGATAATAAAGAGTTAAGCTGGAGATCAATCTGATCTTCCCAGCCCTTGTGCGCCCAACCTCTGTTGAGTCTCCCGTTTGACGCCGGCCATACAGGACGGCGTCGCGCGGCCGTCGACGACGTGAACAGCCACCTCCTCCTCCACCCACTCACGACTACTTCCTACGCTCGCGAACCAGGCTACAACAGTAAGGCAAGTAATTTCTTGAGAAACCTCAGTCTAGAGTTAGTAGAGCAGAGGCGCCGAGCGTTTGTGGCAACGTATTTAACACTAGTGTGTTTTTGGATTTTTGTGGTTATATGTGTTTTTCTTTTCTGCGTGGATGGTTGTGGTATTATGACGTGTGCTGACTGATTGATGTTCTTTTCTAGATCAACCCTGAACTGATTGTGACGGGGGCAACGAGCAATTCAGTTGAAGGTTAAAGCAATTACTATACTTCCACCGGTGAGTGAAACAATGTGGCTACAGGAAAACTGCTAACCTAATTAGGTCCTTGTGGGTACCAAATACTTCACCTTTATCTATCCAGGTTGCTTGAAATGTAAATAGTAGTGCTTCACCTTTACCAAATACTTCACCTTAGTGTTAATGATATACTGTAGAATCAAAGATAATTCAATTATAATGTTTTATGCAGTTTCCGTCTCAAATATGGGATAAAAAAAATGCAAACAAACTAACGGCGGAGGCACTGCAAAGGGTGTGATCGTGATTATCAAGAGGTTGTTGGTTGTCGATGCAAGGATTCCAAGGTGTAACTTGAAAACAACAGGGAGGCAAGGATCTCATAGTAAGACGCCAGGCGCCACGGAAAACTGCAGGAGGCGGAAGAGAAGCGTTCAGGGGCATATCTGTAAGGAACGCCAGACGCCACGAAAAACTGCAGGGGGCGGAAGAGAAGAGCTCAGGGGCATATCTGTAAAGAACCAGGGACCGGAGCGCAAAATCTCAAAAAAATTTGGACCATTTCTCGATTTGTGCGTGTCATCCTTGCGCAGGGGCCATGCTAATCTTCTCTGTATCGTTCCAATTTTATCGGATGTCTCCTAAGGGACAACGCTGCTGCTCCGCTCCGGCTTATAACTTGGTGGTTTCGTTGTTTGCTGGGCAAGGTGGGACTAAACTGTGCTGCGCAACGCTTGCCAACGCGGCCACCCTGACCCCGTGCCCCTCGTTCGCACGCTTTAATGGGCCGCATGCGCGCGTGAGCCTTGCTGGGGAGGGCCGGCCCAAGGTAACGAAGCATATGCTGCTACTCTGGGCTGGACCACACGTATCTTCTTATTGTACCTCAAATACACAAGGTTCAGTACACAAAAACAAAAAAATATATCCACAAGGTTGAAGACGATGGATGAATAACATGAATAGCTTCGAATGTTGAACGTGTTTAAGAAAAATGTTAAACAATGCATGGGGTTGTCTTCTAGGCCTCGGCAATATTAATCTGAGAATTATAAATTGCTGTACTTAGAAACGAGCTGTTACATGTTTGAATCTTACTCAATAACCGGAGATTATGTGCATGAAAAGAGTGATGCCTCATATATTTGTTACTAGCCTTCGTTAGACGCCAAAAATAATCTGTACCCGGTACATATTAAATGTTTATGGAGCGATCACTAATGACTTGGCCAGATTGACTTGGTCAAAACTGACAGATGCCGTCACCACTGTACATGGAGACGATTGAGTAAGCCCAATCAAGATTAAATTAGCAGAGATCGGCTAATATAAACGTTAACATAAGTTCCCACTAAAAACCTCGAACTGTTGGTTTATTTGTCGCTTGGATCAGATTGGTACATTGCTCAACACTAATAAACAAAAAGAAGAAATTTGTCGCTGCTGTACAATACTACTACCGCGTACGCACACGCGTTGATGCCGCGTCCATCAGCTAGTACGGAGTAGTAATACTAATTTACTAATCATACACTAGCTGGGCAACGTGCCTGCCAGCATCGTGTACGACGCCTCCCTCCTCAGCCGGCTGCCGGCCGTCTCCATCGCCGCCTCCGCCAGCCGCAGCCTCTCCGCCGTCGCCTCCCGGGGCAGCTCGGCCCGGCAGGTCGGGCATGTGGGCCTGATCCGGAGCCACGGCGCGATGCACCCGGCGTGGTACCAGTGCGCGCACGGCAGCCGCACCACGGGCTGCCCCCGCGCCACCTCCTCCGTGCACACCGCGCACACCCCCGCCACCCCCTCCGGCGCCTCCACCGCCGCCGGCACCGCCACCGCCACGCGCTGGACGTCCTCGTCGGCGGCGAGGCGCTCCTCGTCGCGGCCGCCGTCGTCGAGGACCACCAGCGGGTGCACGCCGAGGATCGTCGAGAGAAGGAACCGCGCCGCGATCCAGTCCATCTCCCCGTCCATGGCTGCTACTGGTGCTTGCCTCTGAGAGAATCGACTTGTGGTATTGCAGTTTGTTGCTGTATAGAGGATAGAGATGAATTGATGAAGAGATGCAAAGTGATACGAGACCGGCCGGTGCTGCCAGGCACTGGGTTTTATAAAAAGCGGTGGAGGTTGGTTGGAGGGGGTGGATATGATGTGGATAGGGAAGGCGCGTGTTATCTGAAACGGATACTCCTATATAGCGACGTAATACGTGTTGTTGACGTGGACCGGATGGACTGCGAGAGACTTGCCGGCACGCGGGAGCGGGCGGGCAAGCCGAAGTGGCGTGTTCGGCGCGACCGGGCGTCGACGCCACGTGGAGACCATGTCTGTACGCTCTGCCGGTCGATATGGGCAATTCCCGACGACCGCGCCCTACGATACGACCCTATCTTCCTCCTCGCCGTCGCGTCACCAGCTCGATCCCTGTCGTCCACGCTCCACGGTGCGTGTGGAACCCCTGGATTTCGCAGCACCCGCTGCGCCGCCGCAACACAAACCTTCCGGCAACGAATGAACAAACTGAAGCAAAAATGATAGGGAAAGTGAGCACGTCACACTCATCGGATGTAACTTTAATTTCGCGCACGACGACAACCCGTGGAAATAGATGTTGAAATTATCCTAAGATATCGTACGTGTTCATTATCCACCTCAGGCCCTTTAGTCAGCTTTAGTTGTTCTAGGGGAGGAACTGCTAGTTGGTGGCAGTAGGGCAGTGAGCGAGCTGGGTTACTAGTCGAAACGAAAGGAGTAACGCCAGATTAGCCAGCAGTCGCTATCTTGGGAGAACATGGTATTTTGGTGGTGTTATATCATCCAAGGAGCCGACGAGACGGATGGCGACGTGGAGCGGCCGATGGACTGCGAGAGACTGCCGGCACGCGGGCGGGCAAGCCAAAGTGGCGGGCGTGTTTGGACTCGGCCGGGCGTCGACGTCACGTACGCTGCCGATGAGCAATTCCTCCCTTCCCGCGCTCCCCAATTGGTGAGGAGGACGCGGCCATGGCGGGCGTCAAGCTCGCGCACCGGTCGCAGTTGTTAACAATGGTGGGGAAGATGGGTCGAAATCCGAGGTTGGCAACGAAGCCGAGCACGGCACGGGGGGAGGATCTCCTCGACGAGCTCTTCCAGCCATGGCACCTCCTCCATGCTGGCATGCTGCTGCTTGCCCAGACAGGCCCCGGCGAGCGGCGGAGCGAAGTTTTGGTTGATTTGGGGAGAGAAAAATGCGAATTAATTGCGGAAGGAAGAATAAGATGCGACGTCGATCCGCTTCACGGGCGGCAACTGCCAAGTGAGCCCAGGAAACCAGTGGCAGCGGGGCTCCACAACTGGACCCCACGAGTCACGACTCACAACAAACTTAGAAATTCGTCCACAACTTTATTCATATGAAACCACATTAGTTTTTTTTTTTCTAAACAGATATGAATCAACAATTCAACATGTAAGAAACTTGGGCAGGTGTAATCTTTGGTATATAGCATTGCAAATTTGCAAGCTTAAATTGCCTTTCAGGTTGATAGAGCTGCAGAGCTGTGCCATCCTCATGAGGGAGCTGGATCTGAATATTCAGCCCGAAGATTCCGCTTCATTCCACATTGGCAAATGATACCCCAACAGCAACAAATCTCATCATGAATTCAGGTTAACTCAGCACAATTCATCTATCAAGAAACTGTCTGTCATATGTTCGCTTACAGTCACAACGAGCTCTCAAAACTGTACAGAGCTACACCCCTGTCCAGATGCAGAATGTCATCAAAAAGAAAAACCGAGGCCAAGGGATTCGACTGAAGATTTCAAACTGCAGAAACTGGCAGCCTCCTCCCAACATCCTCCAGGAGCACCTTGTTTACCTGTGGATAATACAGTTAACAATGAGTTGTCCGGTGAAAACTGGATTAAAGAAACAATCTTTTGCAAGTCCAACGCCACTTTATGAAAACATCCATTGTTTTGGCCTTGGCAAGCATACATCAACTGGCCTACACATTACTTCCTTTTCCATCTTATAAACCTGTCAAATTAGAATCAACCAGTTCCAAGCTCTAAATATACAATTGTGGACAATGTTAGAAAAAAAAAAGTCACGCTTAAGCGCCATTAGATTTAAGATCAGTTGCAACTTTGCTCGTCTCAAACGCAAACTAAACTACAGATTCATTTTTCAGAAAAGCAAGGCAGAGTCATTTTTCAATAAAGCAAGGCACATATCCAATATAACATCATTCCCCCAGGAACCCTTGCTAAGCATGCGCTGAACTTAACAAAAGCTTTAACAAGATCAAACATATGCTTATCATTCATGATCTGGAGGAATTTTAAAATAATCATAATTGGATGTAAAACTTACTGCTCGGTCAAACACTTATTCAGTTCAAGCAGGAGGTAATCCATACTGACGAAACTCTGCAGATTAGAGAAATAGATATGTATTCAGTTTCAAGTGACCCCGTAAGTATGATAATAAAATATTCTGTTCATAAGTGCATACAAAGAATTTGACAATACGGCTCACATGAGTAATGCTATTATCACAAAAAAATGCTCATCAGAAAGCACAAATTATAATAAACCCAGATATCTTTCTTTCTTGGGTTTGCCAAATGAAATTCCTGGCTCCACCTTAATTTAGATCGATTGTCAAGATCTCATCATCCGCCCGCATTGTGTGCAATAGAAAAAAAAAACCCATGCATATCTAACCGTTTCCAACAAATCACTAGAAAAAAATAGGTATGGGTAGCGAAGTTCTACGGTTGCTTCCTTTCAATAGATTCACTGTTCCATATTTGCACAGTGAGTGCTAAGCTGAGTACTACAAAGTTGTAGAAATTGGTAAATCATATACTAAACAAAGCTATACCTGGGGTGTAGAAGCTCATGTAGGGAACAACACCATAGATGTAACCTTCGCCATATTTCTCTTCCCTCACTCGTCCGGATTTCAGATCAATACTGGACCAAGCATTATGTGTCCCCTTGAAAAAGACCCGGACGCCATGTGCAAAGGCAACATGATCATTTTTTATGGAGGAGACACCAACCCTCTCTTTCTCGCCTTATATGGTTGGCTATGTGGATGGCACTGGTGTTGCTTTTGTGCACTCTGGTGATGGGCTCTTGACCGTTGATTTGAAGTCCAGCCGGGTCAAGAATGTAGGCCAGTTCAGTGGATACACAAGCATTTTTCCCTTCACGAGCTTCTGGACGCCAGGTACTAGAGTCATGTCAATCTTTAACTCATTATACGCGCTTATTCGTACCAAGAACAATTATTTTGTATAAGCATGGCAGTTAACATGTGGAACTATGATTTTGTACAAGTGTGGCTGTTAGGCAAGTACGTAAATTTTGCTTTGTTTCTATTAGCAGGATCTTGTTCATACCTATGTTTATGAGTAACAACTAACAGTTGTCATTGTATGCACATAAATTCCTCTTTTACCTTATTGATATTCAAATAATTTAATCTGCTTATGCAGCATTTAGAGCGGACTTCGCTGGTGAGGGGCAAGGAGTTGGTGCTCAAGTACCTGAGAAACTCAAAGACAAGTTGCTGGAGAGGGTTTAAAAAAATAAAATGAAAGAAGGAAGTATCTATAGGTGGAGGTTTATAGTAACACTTTATGGTTCAGCTTCCATGGGTAGTGAATATAAATTGAAGAGCATGTGGTATTTAATACTGCCCTGGCTGCCTGTTGCTGATTGGCCTTTTGTTTTTAAGTAGCTTTTGTCCTGGAATTGGTTTCTTCTACTGCCAGTTTATTGAACCACTGATGCAGTGTTACCAATGTCTCGCCTCCGGAAGTGATAAAAGTCAGGTGTTTCAGCTACTTCATAAAAAAATCACATTAATGGCATAACTATCCATATGTTGGAGATGCTGAAAGCTAGCTAGCAAAGATTCATTCGGATGAGCTTGCTGTGGGAAATACTTTGTCAATGTGAAATGAAATGAAAAGGCATTTTGAGATATTCATCCATGAATACTGTAAAGTTCTGTGGAGCCTCTAGTAGTCTAGTATCTTTATTATGAAAGTATGCACATAATGTAAATAGTAAAGATTTAGGCAGACATTACGTTTGAAAGTTGAAGTGAATATTTCGACTTGGTTACTGTGCAAGATAGTTATGCTACCTTCAGTAACCTTAGGTGTACCATTTGTTACTTTCCGCACCGCACAGGCACACGTTTCATCTGTTTGATATCCAAAGTTTCAGTATTTGCTTTTTTTTCCTGCTACTCTTCTCTTCTGTATCTAGAAAGATGTTCAAGAGGTACAGTAATATGGAAAGAAAGGATGTGACTGGCCTAACCAGTACATGCGGGTGGAATGAGTATTGAATTTCTCAAGAAAGTTGCTTATATATTCATTTGCACATCGAGGTGGCTTCAGCTATTGCAGTTTAAGAGATTTCTCAAATAAGAACAACTCTGTCATGTACATGGGTTCCAACGGCACAACACTTTGAAACATGATCAGTGAGCAACTTGACTGTTGAAGAATTGCACCTGTATGGCTGTATCCTGGCTGAGCTCATTCCAGCAGGTACTTTTCTTATTCACAATGATCTTGTTCGGTCCTTTCTTCCGTCGCTGAAATGCATGCAACAGAGAGCCCTTGTGAATAGATGAATTGTTGTTATCCGGAATATGCAAGAGCAATAATAAATGACATACTTTGCACTGATTTAGAGTCTAGCCAGGTCAAGAAGCTAGCCAAGGTCATTGACAGCTCTAGCATTTTTATCTTTAACTCATTACAGCTGTGCTTATTCATGACCACGAATAATGAGTTTGTAAAAGCGCAATGCTGCTATGCCCCAAGTTACTCTGAGTATTGACCATCGTTCAAGTTCGCTGGTCATGCCCACAATTTATTCAATTGTCTCTTTCAACTGTTATGGGGCCCTTATAAAAAAAGAAAATATGTTCTGGAACAACTACTGGTTGTGATATCTTATATGAATTTATGATAGGCCAGTGGTACACTAGCCTTTACTTTTCCTTCTGCATTAGATACATCAGCTCTCTGATTATATTACTCTACGATCTCTGTGTCGCTTGATAGCATAGAAATATGAATGCTTATAATTATTAGAGAAATTTTTCCATAAAGAACAAGTGTGGCTATTACCTGAAGGCGCCGTAGATTGTAAATCGGTGCTGTTTTTCAGTTTGGTTATCCAGCAACTAGTTGGTTTTATGCCTGGTTTGAAGTAAATGCTTACTAATTCAACCAACTCAAGTTAATTTAAGGCTTCTGTATTCCTGCAATGAAGCACTGGGAGCAGCCTAGAATTGATAGACCAGGAGCAGGTGCCTCAACCCTCAAATGCTTGGCAGTCAAAAGATGCTCAGCAATAAGATTTATTCCGGACTACTCTTACTCTTGAGCATCAGGATATTCCTGGTGGTCTTAGTTATTGACATTTAGGGGTTTTTGTTTAAGGGGTCATATAATTTTCATTTGTTTAAGGGTCATATATCTTACATTTGTTTTAAGGGCTCATATTTGTTAGCTGTGCTGTTCTTTTGGCCTTTTCTATCCTAGTTCACCATTATTCCTTAAACTTTGAATATGTTTTGCTTCATATAAATATTTGTCCTGAAGAAATTATGCATTTGAAAACTAAAGCACAGCAATTTTGTGAATGCATATTGTGTAACCCGCCTTATATATTGCACGCTCATTTTGAATGCTGCTACCTATGTAGCTGTCTTACAGAAGGAAGCGCATGTAAATGCTGGAAGGGTAGCCGCATACAGACACTCGTGGGACAGTACCGTAGCAGACCCGAAAGTTTGGGCATATATGTGCCATACATGGAATCTTGATTTCGTTTACGTTCTGTATTTCTGTATGTCTGTTAGGGCCATGGCTGCACTCTTCTGCTGCAGGTTCAGAACAACAAGAAGAAGTATATATGCTTTGGCATTTCATATATAGTATGAACGAGTCTCCTCTGTTATATCCCTGATACGTGGGTCCAGAGGAACTGCTTCCATAGTGTATGCCAGTTAGAGAACCATCAATTCTTTTTCTCAAATAATATGTTGCAGAGTAAGTAGCCAGAAAGCTTTTACTGTAGTGAACGATTTCAGCTTGAACATCGGAGCTGGTTGGTAGAGTTTTCGTGCATTAAGGTTTGGTAAGTTGTAACCCTGCAGCATAATCGTTCTCTGATTTTACTAGTCAAACTTAATTCTGTAAAATATTAAATAAATCGAAAACTCCTGCCTATCCATCGGTGAACTGATGCATTGAACAACGTTCAAATTTGCGTAATAAATATAAATGTTTCCTTTGTGTTAGTGAATTGAACTCCTAAATGCACTTAGGCTGGTTGGCAACCAGACAGCGCTCCCGGGGCTAGAATCCTGCGGCGGCGAGTTGCAACGACGCCTGCCGTCCGTGCCCGTGGATTCGCATGTCGTGTCCGGTGTTGTGTCTGCTCGTTGTCTGTCATGGGGCTGGGCTAGAATTCACGACCAATAGGTCGGGCGGCCTTCCCCTCCGTCGGCAGTTGCGAGTGTGGTGCGAGTG
>JACEFO010000812.1:0-42086 GCA_015342445.1 Digitaria exilis | reverse complement strand
CCTTATTCTTGGACCAGAATCATCAAGCACTATATTCGTGTTATCTATGCAGACAGGATATAAATTTGGTATGTCGTCCGTCACAGAGCCTGCATAGTTACTTGTACAACAAGCTTTATTTACCTGACTGATGAAGTTGATACATTACTATACATTCGGGTGGCTCCTGTGTATCATTACAAGTTCATATGTTATTTTTTTTCTGATATAAATTCATATTTTCCTGGGTGCTGACATGTGCTTAAAATTTCTTTATAAACAAGACAGAAGGGTGTCATTATGTTTTTTTTTCTTTTTCTTTTTTTTTTCTTAACGAGGCCGCGTTAGGTTTGGCGAACCAGCGGAAAATATCACCCACTCTTAATGGATTTTGAAACCCATAAGAAACTCGTTGGGGCGTAACCCTCTTAGCGACGCGCTACAATCGGAACCCGGGTGTGGTGTTAAATGGGCAAGGGCCGGGTCGCCATCGCCTCCAATGGTGCGTCGTATCGTGACCTGGGTACGATGAAAAGTGAGCAAGGTCGGGTCGTCGCAACCTTAGTGGCGCGCTACATCTACGCCCGGGTGTAGTGAAAAATGAGCAAGGGTCTTCGCACTTCCTCGACGGGTGCGAAGGGTAAGGAAGCTAGCCGAGCCAACTAGGATTCGGATAGGTAGTTGGAACGTAGGGTCCCTAACGGGTAAGCTACGTGAGGTAGTTGATGCGGCTATTAGGAGGCGTGTAAAATATTCTATGCGTTCAGGAGACTAAATGGAAGGGCCAGAAGGTTAAGGAGGTGGACGACACTGGCTTCAAGCTTTGGTACAACGGGGGCAACATCGGGTAGGAACGGCGTAGGTATCATGATCGATAGAAGCTTTAAGGACGGAGTTGTAGAGGTTAGGAGGAGAGGCGACCGGATTATCCTAGTTCGGTTGGTAGTTGGAGACTCGACTCTGAATGTGATTAGTGCCTATGCCCCCTCAGGTAGGCCTCAGTGAGAGTGTGAAGAGGCAGTTCTGGAAGATCTGGATGGTATGGTTTAGCACCGTGCCTATCAGCGAGAAGCTCTTCATAGGAGGAGACCTCAACGGACATGTGGGGGCAACTAACGTGGGGTTTGAGCGAGTGCACGGGGGCTTCGGGTATGGTTGCAGGAGCCAGGAGGGAGAGGATGTTTTGAATTTTGCGCTGGCCTACGACTTGTTGATAGCGAATACCTTTTTTAGAAAGAGGGAATCCATCTAGTGACCTTTCATAGTGGACAACACTCGAGCCAGATCGACTTTATCCTTGCGAGGAGGGACGATAGACGTGATTGCCTAGATTGTAAGGTGATACCTAGGGAGTGTGTTGTCCCTCAAAACACAAGCTTGTGGTGGCGGACTTCCGTTTGCGGGTACGTGTCCATCAGGACAAACGTGCCAAGATGGCAAGAACGAAGTGGTGGAAGCTTAGAGGAGAAGCGGCGCAAACTTTTTAAGGGGAGGATGGTAAGAGGAGGGGCCTGGGACGAAGGAGAGAAGATGTAGACGACATGTGGCTAAAGATGGCAACATGTGTCCGGACGGTGGGCCGCAGAAGTCCTTGGTGTGAGTAGGGGAGGCAAACAGGAAGGGAAAGACACCTGGTGGTGGAACGAGGAGGTGCAGAGGGCTATTAAGGAGAAGGAGTGGTTCAAGCGCCTCCACCTTGATAGGAGTGCAGCTAACATCGAGGGCTATAAGGTAGCGAAGAAGGCTGCAAAGCGAGCTGTGAGTGTAGCAAAGGGTAAGGCTTATGATGACCTATATCAGCGGCTAGGCACGAAGGAAGGAGAGAGGGACATTTATAGGATGGCTAGGATTCGCGAGAGGAAGACAAGGGATATCAACCAAATCAAATGCATCAAGGATGAGACAGATCAACTTCTGGTGAAGGATGAGGAGATCAAGGACAGATGGCGAGAGTACTTTGACGAGTTGTTTAATGGGGAGATTGAGGGTCCTGCCCTTGAGCTAGATGACTCATTTGATGATATTAACAGATGCTTTGTGAGAAGAATCCAGGAGGCAGAGATCGGAGAGGCTTTGAAGAGGATGAAGGGCGGTAAAGCGATGGGCCCTGATGGTATCCCCATTGAGGTGTGGAGATGCCTAGGTGATAGAGCGACGATATGGTTAACTAAGCTTTTTAACCTCATCTTTCGGTCTAACAAGATGCCTGCAGAATGGAGGAGAAGTATATTAATACCGATCTTTAAGAACAAGGGAGATGTTCAAAAGTTGTACTAACTACCGTGGCATTAAGCTGATGAGCCATACCATGAAGCTCTGGGAGAGGGTTATTGAGCACCGTCTAAGAGGAGCGACGAGTGTGACCCAAAATCAGTTTGGGTTCATGCCTGGAAGATCAACTATGGAGGCGATTTTCTTAATCCGACAGTTGATGGAGAGATATAGGGAGCAGAAAGAAGGACCTGCATATGGTCTTTATTGACCTCGAGAAGGCGTATGACAAAGTACCGAGAAATGTCATGTGGTGGGCCTTAGAGAAGCACAAAGTCCCAACGAAGTACATTACCCTCATTAAGGATATGTACAAGGATGCTATGACATGTGTCCGGACTTGCGATGGCGACACCACTGACTTCCCTATTAGGATAGGCCTACATCAAGGGTCAGCATTGAGCCCTTATCTGTTCGCTTTGGTGATGGATGAGGTCACTAGAGATATACAAGGGGATATCCCTTGGTGCATGCTCTTTGCTGATGATGTGGTGCTAGTCGATGAGAGTAGGGAAGGTGTTAATGAGAAGCTAGAGCTATGGAGACGCACATTAGAGTCGAAGGGGTTCAGACTTAGCAGGACCAAGACTGAGTACATGATGTGCAATTTTAGTGGGACTAGGCACGAGGATGGAGACGTTAACCTCGACGGACAGGTGGTCCCCCAAAAGGATACTTTTTCGGTATTTAGGATCGATGTTGCAAACAGGATGGCGACATTGATGAAGATGTTAAGCATAGAATCGCAGCAGGCTGGATGAAGTGGCGTCAGCCTCTGGCGTCCTCTGTGATCGGAGGGTGCCACAAAAGCTGAAGGGGAAAGTTCTATAGGACGGCGGTTCGACCGGCGATGTTGTACGGGGGCGGAATGTTGGCCTACTAAAAGGCGACATGTCCAGCAACTGAGTGTAGCAGAGATGCAGATGTTGCGATGGTCTTGCGGGTACACAAGAAGGGATAGAGT
This sequence comes from Digitaria exilis, assembly GCA_015342445.1. Lineage (NCBI taxonomy): Eukaryota > Viridiplantae > Streptophyta > Magnoliopsida > Poales > Poaceae > Digitaria > Digitaria exilis. Next base: position 38,872 of record JACEFO010000812.1, on the reverse strand, counting down.
TCGGAATGAAGACATTCGGGAGAAGGTCGGGGTGGCACCCATTGAGGAGAAATTGACCCAACATCGGCTGAGATGGTTTGGACATGTCCAACAAAGGCCCTCGGAGGCGCCGGTGCGTATTGGGGTCCTAGGGCGGGCCAATAATATAAAGAGAGGTAGAGGTAGACCTAGATTGACTTGGGACGAAGCGATAAACGGAGACCTTAAGGAGTGGAGTATTTCCAAGGAGGTAGCTTTCGATAGGAGCGCTTGGAGACTAGCTATCAACGTTCCTGAGCCTTGAGCTTTGTTTCTTGGGTTTCATCTCTAGCCTACCCCAACTCGCTTGGGACTAAAGGCTATGTTGTTGTTGTTGTTGTTGTTGTTTTTTTTTCTTAACGAGCAGTATACTTTTTCATGAATTGTGGACTTTTAATTATGTTCACTCAAAGACGCCTCCATGCATAAAATATAACATTATATATTTTGGTTTAGTACATTATACGCTACTGCTATAACTCACAGGAGATGTTAAATTGTCAATGTTACTGTCCATGCTATATGTTGAAGGGAACAATCTCTGCACCCCGAAAAATTTCACTTAACATTATATCCTGGGAACTATTGCAAATATTGGTGTTGCAGTAATGTAATGGGTCTTGAAAACTGAATTGTGTTGACAGTTTGACCTTTGGTTCAGCAGTTATTGTAACTTTACTCACTGTTTTGCTCTCTTTGGTTTTATAGGACACAATGGCAGATCAGTTAGGGTGTTACACTGTACGATCCCATGGAATGATCCTGGCAAGATTTCATATGTATGACTGGATAATACTTCTCCTCCTTGCTGTCATAGATGGACTGCTGAATATAATTGAACCTTTTCATCGTTTTGTTGGGAAAGACATGATGACTGACTTGAGATATCCTTTGAAGGGCAATACAGTGCCCTTTTGGGCTGTTCCAGTATGTCCTGGTGTCCTTATCTTTCAATATGTTTGGATCCAGTTACATCTATTGAAAAGTTCTTGTCTGGTTCTTAACTATTTTCTGATTTGCAGATATTTGGAATTATACTACCTTCGGCAATCTTTTTGGGAATTTACTTCAAAAAGAAGAACTTTTATGATTTGCACCATGGCATACTTGGTATTTAACATATTTTTGATCCCATGAATACATTGATATATATTAAATGGAAAACAAACATGAAAAATGGAACTTTTGTAGGTATTCTATACTCGGTGCTTATAACTGCAGTGATTACTGACGCAATTAAGGATGGTGTTGGCCGCCCACGTCCAGATTTTTTCTGGCGCTGTTTTCCTGATGGGAAGGATGTAAGAATTAAGATAGATCTAAAAAAAAACTAACTTATGTTCCTGTGTTGATCCGGGTAATGTTCAAAAAGTTTCATGGTATATGAGGTCAATTACATTACACTTTTCAGGTTTATGATAACATCACTACTGGTGTTATATGCCATGGAGAAAAGAGTGTAATCAAGGAAGGTCACAAAAGCTTCCCCAGTGGGCACAGTTCATGTAAGTGATGACATATAACCATACAAGTTCTTATATGGTTCCCCAAATGTTCTTCTTTGTAATATTGTTCCCTTACATGCACTTGTTGTCGAAGTCTATGTATTGCTATCTTGCAGTGGGAAAGCTTTTGCGGTTCTGAAAGTTAACTGCCACTCTTGCACATACAGTACACCTAAATTGTTCATTTGATAATTTGTGTAAAATTCCATTGATAAGCCATACTTGAAACAAGACATTCTTTCACCACTTTATGAGTTTCTGGAAGATAATGGGCCTATCTCTGGTGTTGTTGCATGCCTTGGGCACGCCAGTTCTAATGGCAAGACAGAAGCTTGAATAGGTAGGTGTTAACACCTCATCTGGCATGGGGACATCATGGATGTGTTTGGGTTGCCCTGATGTTGTGCGTTCGTCCATCTGTATATCTGCTAAGGAAGAACGTTTAGTCACCTGCATTTACTGTTCGCTTTGCATCCGTCCATGCAAGAATACTCCCATGGCAGCACGGGGTATGCGGCCGAGTTGATCATCATTGGCAAGCCTGGCTGAGTGGATGCAATTGCATCGCACCAGCTAATGCAGGGGCCCCACTGGCCATAGACACGCTCAATCCTAATACAGGCAACCAAACACTTTCTCAGCAAGTTGCACCCACTGACCCACCCATGCAGTCTCAGAGTCAACCTACCAAACATAGTAGTTTCAAACAATGATTCCAGTTGACACATTATGGAATTTAGTACTGCAGACACTGTTACATGGGCGCTTGCCTGAGAGACCTCAAAATGGCTGAATCTGAGATGCCTTTTCTGATTTTTTTTTCACTGTCTAGTGACCTCAAAACTGACTGGTGAAATGCCTTGCTGATTTTTTTTCACTGTGTAGTGAATTTGTGTTGTGACCCTATCCCACATATGCACATGATGAGCAGCTGTACCAGTTACTCTCTTTTCACTAACTATGTAATAATTCCCAACACCAATCTAAATTATTACTGAAACATAGCATAGGTACATTTTCTTTCATGTGCCCAAATTAAGTTTCTTTCATGGTTTTCTTTTTAGATTTTACATGTCATGGTTTTACCATCTGAAATTTGTGTTTCTCATCGCCTGTTTCAGGGTCTTTCGCTGGTCTAGGCTTCCTTGCATGGTATTTAGCTGGGAAAATAGCGGCTTTTGATCGCAAAGGACATGTTGCGAAGCTATGCATAGTGTTTCTGCCCCTTCTTACTGCTCACTTGTGGCTGTTTCTCGAGTGGATGATTACTGGCATCACTGGCAAGATGTATTTGCTGGTGCTCTTATAGGTTTGTAAATTTTAATAATTTTAGATGTTGATATACATTGATTTCATATATGTTCTGAAGATACAGAATTGATTTTTTTCCACCGTGGGTATTTTTTCTTGCAGGTCTTACTGTCGCTTCGTTTTGTTATCTGCAGTTTTTCCCATACCCTTTTGTCGCCGATGGTACATCCTTTTTCCTTGATTTACCACCTAGTATTAAGATTCAGATCATAGTTGTTCAGGATGTGACAACAAACTGTGTATCTCCTTGGCAGCTTTGTGGCCTCATGCATACATGGTCAAGCTAGCTGAAGAGCGTAACAGCAGAAATAATGCAAACTCCTACAGCATGAGACCAACCGAGATCGAAACAGTCAATGTTCCTGGCCACGGTGGAATCACCCTAAGAGACACTCTCAACGACGTGGAGTCTGGAAGGAGCCCGTGAGGTGGACATATCCTGAATACCCTGACTTTCTGAGTTTGAGATTTTTGGTTGGCATGAGCTCTGTGCGAACTGCTTTCATGTACAAAGGTAGATCATCTATTGTAGGGCTGCTGACAGCTGCCTCCGTACCAATCTCCTCAGTCTGCTGTTTGCCTTTTGTTTACTGGATAGCTGGTTTCTTAAGGCCCGGATGTAAAAATTTCTTGCTAGGGTTGTTCTTACTTCCTGATGAGATTCTGCTTTTGTTATTATACTCATGGCGTCAGTCTAGTGGTGTGGTTAAAGCTCGCTGGTGCACACTCGTTGTACTGATACTTTATCTCTGTTTAGCGTATGTGATCAGATGTGCAGGAGCAAGGCATGCTGGTTGACATTTAAATTATTATTTAATATTTATACTTCTTAAGGCAACTCGTGAAATTCAGTTACACGTCCTGGTGTTGAGGTGTGTGTTGCACGTCCTCTAGAACTGTTAGCTCTTAAATCATCATTGTTAATTTGTTAAGACACCTAGTAATAGATAGTATAAACGTTGGTACTCCGCAGTCTAACTTTAGCGCCCTCTCAAAAAAATAAAATAAATTGTGAGCACTTCTATTGAACTGTCAAAATTACATTGTCTACAATGCAGTCTGGCGTGCACCTAATGCCTCAATTCTGAAAACTACAAGCACTCATTACCGAAACAATTTTGCAACGTAACTGTATTTATCAACTTTGACAGCAAGTGCGTCCAATGTTGGAGGCAGCGGTTGCGTGAAGCCCATTTTAGCAGTAGCGATTCTGGGAAGCCACCATTAGGTGGTAAAATCTAAATTTCCTGTAAACGTCTGCATTTGAACTATTGTAAAGAAAACAATAGTTTTTAACATACAAATTGTTGTGCATGTTCTTTTTTCTATGACTCCGATATGTTAAAGATGTGTTTCTCATACAACTTAGTTTTGAAACTAAAAATATTAAAAAAGAGGGAAAGCCTGAACAGGCGAAAATGTTATATACATGCCGGTGGTACAACATCAAAAGAAACATCAACTTAAGAGCGGTCAGTAATAAAGCTTAGAGCATCTCCAGCATAGCCCCTACTCAAGCCTCCTACTTTTTGTGAATAGGGGCCGGCCCCAACTTTCTAGGCTCAGATTTAACGTTCAACTCCAGCAATAGCCCCAACTCTAGGCCCCTACTTTTTATTCTGCCTGATGGGACCCCACCGTCAGTGTAATATCCTTTCTTTTTTTATTTTTATCCCATACCGGTACCTCTCTCTCCCTTCTCTCGGTGACTTGCGACTGTCCTTCTCCGTTCCGCGACGGCGAGATCTCGTGCAGCGCCGTCAACACCTCTCTCCTCCGGGCCACCACAGATCCAGCCATGGCGCTCCAGTTCCCCCTCAAATTGAGCTCGTGCAGCTCGGCATCGCTATTCCCCAAGTCTCAGCCGAATCCACCTGTGCCGCTCAAGCGAATCGAGCAGGCACGGGCGTGGAGGGCTTGCTGGTGCAAGCATCGCTCCTCCACTCATATGAGCAGCGAGCCGGCAGAGGTCTGGGCATCCAATGAAGTCTCCAATCGAAGACTGGATAGATTTTCCATCCACCGTGTGCACCGTACGCATGGATCTTGAGCAGCCTTCGACGGAGGTCTTCATGGAGCTTTCCATCCGCATGGATCTCCAGCAACTTCGACGTGGTGGCAGGGCGGAGGAGCAGGGGAGCTTGGCCGGCTGTGCATCGGCGCAGACGAGCGGGGGGCGCCATGGCCGGACTGTTATGCCCGGTACATCTACAGAGTGAAGGCGTATTGTGTTTAGGCGGGTTCGGAAGTTGTAACGCGTTAAACTTGTTAAGCGTGTGTGGTGAGACGAGGGGGAGTGGGACCAGGAGGTCAGCGACTATATATCGGTTAAGCGTTGTAACAGAAACCATGTCTTGCATATGAAGAAAGAATAGAACACCAAAGGGGATCAGGGGTTCGTCGCCCCGCCCCGTGCTCGAATTCGATCTGCTTGTGTGATCTCATGTCGTTGGCCAGTGCCGGCGGCCACGGGCATAACAGGTGGTATCAGATTCAGCGATTCTCGGCTCGCGCTTACGCTGTGATACAGTATTCCGTTGGCAAGAGTTCGCAACAGAGTAGGTGGGAGAGTCGGATTTCGGTTCACACCGGCTTGATCCTTGATTCTCTGTGATTCCTACTCACCGCGAAGTCAGCTCGCGGGTGATCTGGTGTAAGTGTGAGTGCTGGGGTTACGACGCCGTGCGTCGTGCTCCGGAGATCTGTTGACATCACGGCGCCTCCGAAGCCCTCCGTACAGACACAATTCGTGCTGCACAAGATGGATGAGAGGATGGCGAAGGATGATGAGAGGTGGGATCATGTCATGGAGAATATGGATCTGCTGTTCGCTCGGGTGGGGGAGATTGGCTCCAACCAGCAGAAGATGCAAGCACAAATCACAATGAACACTCAGGTGTTGGAGCAGATGCTTGCAGATCAGCAACTCTTGTCCAAGCAGATTGAGTTGACAGGACAAGCGGTGGCCAAATTGACGCTTAATCGTACTGGTACTTCAAGCGGACGACCGCCCAGCCCGGCGTCATCGGAGGATATGGGTGAACATCTACATCAGACTCGTCGGAGTCATCCAGGTGACCGCCCACCCCCTCACTCTGGTTCCTCTTCACAGAGACAACAGAATGATGTTTTTGGATTGGGTAGATCAGCTATTCCTAAACTGAATTGTCCACGTTTTGATGGGACCAATCCTAGAATTTGGAGGGATAGATGTTCTGACTATTTTAAATTGTGCAATGTTCCCGAGTCGATGTGGACTATATTGGCCTCTCTACATATGGATGGCATTGCTTCTAGCTGGTTGCAAGTGTATAAGTCTCAGGGAGGTTTGGGCTCATGGGAGCAGTTCATAACAGCAGTAGAGAAGAAGTTTGGGGCAAATGATTATAGAGCCGCTCTTGGGGAGTTGCTGGAACTTAAACAGAAGGCATTGGTGGAAGAGTATGTGAGTGCTTTTGAGGCTTTACAGTATCAGCTCACTATGCACAATATGGGTTTGGATGAAATGTTCTTTGTCACCCAATTTATTCTTGGTCTAACTCCAGAAATTAGTATGGCTGTGCAAGCACAGGTGCCAGACACTATGGATAGGGCGGTTCTGCTTGCTAAATTCAACAACAGTTGGCTGACAGAGTTAAGCAGAGAAATTACAAAGGGGCTGGGCAGCACAAACAATTGCTTAACACAGCTAAAGGAGACATTAAGAATGGTGGGCCTACAAATCTGTTGTGGAGGGAAAGACAAGTGAGAAACTACAGAAGGGACAATAATTTGTGTTATTTTTGTGGGGAGGCTTATTCTCCAGCTCATGCAGCAGAATGTGCAAAACGTCCTAAGGCACAGGTGAATGCTTTGGCTTTAAACAGCTTGGATATGCCTTTGTCTGGGAAATCCTGGAACAGTTGGCCATAGAAGATGCTCTGTCGGCTGAGTTTTGTCAACTGTCATTGAATGCAGTAGCTGGTACTGAGGAAGGGGAATCTATGAAACTGAGAGCATTGGTCAAGAATCAGGTTATGTTGATTTTGGTGGATAGTAGGAGCAGCCATACATTTGTAAGTGAGGCATTTCTGCATAAAGTGGGCATCACTCCAGTTGCTGCAGCACCTAAGCCAGTTAAGGTGGCAAACGGTGAAGTCATGCTCTCAGATAAAATTGTTCCTCAATTGTCTTGGTGGTCTGATGGGGTTACTATGACTACAGATATGAGGGTATTGGAATTGGGCACTTATGATGCAATCCTATGCTTTGACTGGTTGAAAGCTCACAGCCCTATGCAGTGTGATTGGGATAAGAAAATCATGGAGTTTTCTGTTCAAGGTCGAAAGGTTAAGTTGCAAGGCATACAATCTAAGATGCAGGGGTTACAGGAAATATCAGCAAAGAAGTTGGTGACCTCTTATAAACGCAATGACATCTGGGCTCTAGTGCTTCTGTCAACAGATGATCCCAAAGACACAGACCAACTCCCTGAAGAAGTGCAGACGGTGCTTGATTAGTATAAGGATGTGTTTGAGGATCCAAAGACTCTACACCAGCAAGAAGCTATGATCATACTATTCCCTTGTTACCAAATACAGTGCCAGTGAATTCTAGGCCTTACAGGTATTCACCCCTACAGAAAGATGAAATTGAACGGCAGGTTAAGGAGATGCTCCAGTCTGGATTGATAGTACCCAGCACAGTCCCTTTGCTTCTCCGGTTCTGCTAGTTCAGAAGAAGGATGGTACTTGGAGGTTTTGTGTGGATTTTAGAAAATTGAATGACCTCACTATCAAGAACAGGTTTCCAATGCCCATCATTGAGGAAATCTTGGAAGAATTGGCTGGCAGTAAATATTTTTCTAAGTTGGACATGAGGTCCGGATATCATCAAGTGAGAATGAAGGAATCAGATGAGCACAAAACTGCTTTTAAGACTCATCATGGTCACTATCATTTTAAGGTCATGCCATTTGGGTCATCATGGTCACTATCATTTTAAGGAATTCGATCGGCTTGTGTGATCTCACGTCGTTGGCCAGTGCCGGCGGCCACGGGGCATAACACGGACTTGATCTAGCGACGGATTCGAGCGAGCGGCAACGCCCGATTCGTGCGGGAGCGAGAAAATTGTGACGGAAAAGTAGGGGCCTTTCTCTCTCCACCCGTGGGAGAAGGGGCTTGAGGGAGAAAAGTAGGGTCCTTCCTACTCTAGGGGCCTGAGTAGGGGTCCTGCTGGAGTGAATATTTTACACTTGGCCCTACTTTAGTAGGGGCTTAAGTAGAGGCTTTGCTGGAGATGTTCTTAGATGTTTTGCTCCTACCATTACCCAAAGTGACGTCTCATCCTTGATTTTATGAAAAGAGTGATAGCATTTCTTATTCTCTTCATTCAAATATTCTTGCTTTTCTCTCTTTTCCTATCTCCCAACAAGTTAAGATGACAAGGGTGCGCATGTGCCTTGTCTTGTGAGGTTTGGTGTAGCGCTCACTTGTGTCCACCGTTGCAACAGAGTCGCTAGGTGGCCAGTTGTCTAGCTGTAAGAAAAGGTTACCGAGCCACTAGCCCTTCCCATATGGGTTCATTTAATATGTAATCTTTTTTTTTCACCATATTTGCTGGTTGCTAGTGGGTTGGAAGTTGGTTTTTTTCTGTTGCTTTACCTTGTTCTGGTTCACCTTGACAACCTGAAGGGACCGTGACACCCTACGAGGGGGATGGGGGGTTGGATTAGGCGTTCTAAAAAACTAAGACTCTAATTGCACATATGAAAATTTATTTCGATTTCTATCTAAATGTGCTCTAGATTTTCTCTCTGTGTTGCTATCTCTACTGCTATAAAGTTTTGCATCCTAGGTCCAAACCCATTCTAGCATGGTAAGTCTAGGAAAGTAAATGTGGAATATAGTGCAAGTATGAAATGTGGAAGGTAAAAGGGTAGAGAAGAGCAAACTCATGGCACGGTGATTTTTTACCAAGGTATCGGAAAGCTCACGAGCTTTCCACTAATCCTCGTTGTTGGAGCCTCTCTTAAAGGGGATGCCCACGAAAGGGCATAAACTCCTCAGTCGAGTAACACAATGGGTGACCACAGTACTTCCCACGCGCAAATAAGTCTCCTCTCGTCCCTCCCCAGATGCTCCTCACCGGCCTTCACTTGGTAGAGTTTCGGACAACTAGCCAAGGGCCTCTCCTCCCTTGCACAATCACTAGTGGACACTCCACAAACTCAGTTGAAGGGTCTCGCAAGACTACAAGCCCTGGATTACAACATTTGGTGCACGCAAGCATCGGGTAAAGAAAGAGGTTTGTTAGCCTCGCTAAACTCTAGGCTAAACACCTAAGAGATGCGTTACAGGGTCTAGATTAGCACTAGTCACTTTGATAATCACCTAGATCTTCAATTAACACTTTGGTGGATTGAGATATTGAAAATATGTGGAACACTTGCCTATAGCTTCTCACAGCTCAAGCACACTTGAAATGGCCGTTGGATGGGGTATTTATAACCCTGACCAAAGGAACTAACCGTTACATAGCCGTTATAACTTTCTGCGTATCATCGACTAATTTGATGGTCACATGAGGGGTACCATCGAATTAGTTGGTGGTTCTGCTCAACATTTTGGTTTCACCGATTCAATATTTTGTAAAGCATGTTTCAACATTGCGCCTACGAAGTCTCAACAATTTACCTTCCAAAGACGAAACCACTTTCTCCCCATTGTCTTCATCACCATCGACTATTTCGATGGTCACACCTTCGAAATAATCATCGCCTTCCAGAGATGAACACACCTACTGCCTTCAATACCATCGACTGATTTGATGGTCTTGTTCAACATTTTGGTTCTACTGATTCAACATTGCGTAATTTCTGTTTCAATATTGTGTCTGCTCAACTAGAGAAGAAACCTCCCGATGTCTTCAGCACCATCGACTAATTCGATGGCCTACACCATCGACTGATTCGATGGTCATATACGGAGCATCGAAATAGTCGGTGCCTTTGCTTTTTGCAATTCATCTTGTTTAACATTTTGGTTCTTTTGATTCAATATTTTGTAACATCTGTTTCAATATTGCTGCTGCGTAGTCTCAACAATTCACCCTTCCATAGCCTCGATTGTTGCACATGACCAACGACAATGTTGAATTGGTGCTACCAAGATGTTGGGAGAAATAACTCCTCAATTTGGATGACCATCATTTGGATATTAATCACTTGGATGTTGATTAGTATTTGGATGACTTCCAAAGTATCCTTGGGACCTAGAAATATCTACAGATATTCATCTAGACAAATTGTTAGTCCCAATGATTATGATGTCAATCAATTGCCAAAATCACAAACAATGACCTAGGGCCATTTTCCCTATAGAGCCAAACTGCCAAACGACGGTTCATTCCTCTTCATTCCCCCATGAGTTTCTATATGAAAACATGTGCCTCACATGCTAGTGAGTCCTTTACCTTAAAAAAATGTTAGTGATTTTTTTTCACTATATTTGCCCTGCAACAAGCTAATAATTATTGCTAGGTTCCAAGGGTTTAAAAGGAGGCATACTGCATACAAGAGCTTATAGGGAAGAGTCTTCACTGCTCGTATAGTGACGATTATCAAATAACCAAAGCAGGTAGGGTATGACGAAGGGAGTACTGTAATCTCAAGTGGACGAGGTGTGCCTTCAATCTAAAAATCAAGTATAACTATATCGTTGACAATTGGCAGAGGTTTTCAACAAGTAGATATGCGACATTGAGAAATAAGACTTAACAATTGCTGAACTAGCTGCCAAGGTTAAAGAATGATCATGGATCTTAGGGGAGGGTATAGGCCTAGGGCCATTAGGGCCACGGCCCTAGGCGTGGTCCATATACACTTCTTAATTTTACATGCGCCAAGTCATATTTCCTTCAATTGGCCCTAGGCCTTTTTCTGGTTATTCCTCGCGCAAGCCCAGCAGGCCCACCACTTTAATTGTAAACACATTTAATGCTTCTTGTAAGAGAAGGAATCAATTGGCCGAACAATATCATGCTAACCTTGCGAATCAATTGGAAATGGGTGAGATTTTTCCAGGGAGAGGGGAAAATTAATAAAACTAACCTTGCACGACCTGGGGATACTCGATGGAGTTGACATCATAAAACCTTATGTCGTATTGTTCTCATGTGGGATGTTGTTATAGAAGTTTTGGAGATTGTGGCTGATGATGCATCAAACAGAGATAAAATATGCGACCTCTCGTTTGTTAAGGCAAATTAGGATTTTTGAATATGTGCTCATTTTTCATCTTATGATCAGAATATTGGGAAAAACTAATAACTTGAAACAATGTTTAAAAAGGAAAGACCAAAATATTGTTCGATCTGTGTGTTTGATTGGGGCAACAATATGTACAATTCATGATGCACATGAGAATGGATAGGAGTAACTATTTAAGGAGATAAAGACTTTTTGTCTCTATAATAACATTGTGATACCAAATATGCTCAAGGGCGAGCAGGGCAATTAGCTACTTACTGTCATCATTTCAAGAATGAAATCTTTAATGTGGCATGGCCTGTTTGGATGCAAAGAATTCTTTTGCTAACTATGACTTAGAACAAGTAATAGAATTGGCTAAGCTTTATGATGCTGATTTCGATGGGTATAAACTTATGACCCTTACAAAACAGGTTAGAGTGTTTTATGAATGAGGTGAGAAATGACTCCATGTTTGCAAATTGTCATGACATTGGTGATCTGGCTATCAAGATGGTTCAAGCTAGTCTCGATTTTGTCGGTTGCAACTGTTACCATTGAAAGGGCCTTCTCAGCTATGAAATATGTTAAGACAAACCCAAGAAATAAGATGGGTAAGAATTGGTTAAATCATCAGATGATATGCTATATTGAAAGAGATGTTTTTGCAAGCATTAAAGATGAAAATATCTTGGACTATTATCAAGAACTAAGGAGTCATGATATAAAGCTTCCAAGGCCTCAAAATAGTGCAGCTAATTATGTTGCATTGCGCCTCATCATTTTTTTACTAATTTCTTTTATATTGCTTGCCTAGTTCCTGTGAAATGTCTTATCTACTTGTGTATGCTCGACTTCGCTTCCTACTATTGATGAAGAAGTGGTACAAGACTCTTGTAACAAGAGGAGGAGGGTGAGGATTAACCTAACTGTTAGCTGGCTGCCGCATTACTTTTCTGTAATTGTTTTTATAAAGTTCATTGTATGCTTAAACTATGAATTTAGATACACTCTAAATCATAGTTTTTAATTGCCTAGGTGTGCTATCATACCGTGGTATTGTCATGTAGAATAGTTTTGGTAGTTTAGCTGCTTTGACAAGTGGCTCTAGGCGTCAAAATGATTGGATCCGTCACTGATGGATCTATAGAGGAAGAGAAGGATTGGAGAGTGCAATCCTAAGAAGGGGACCATATCTACCTAACTATAATTAAGTGGCCATATCTGATATGCATGTCAAAATTAATTTCTAATCACCATTTTTAGGAAGTCTAGTTAGTTTGCATGCTGGAGGCATAGAAGCCTATTGATGTCACCACCACTAATCTGTGTTTAACAATTAGAATTGTATTCTTCGTGGAATGGAGTATATCCCTCAATTATCCTTCAAATTGGCACTGCTACAAGGACAAATTCATTGCAGACGGGGTAAATTTAGCCACAAATATGTAGCTTTGCCAAATTGTTCACTATTGTCGACCTTACATTTATTGTGATAGGAGAAGAAAAAATATGGTTCAGTTTCTTTCGCATTTATTTCTTGCATGCATTGATGCTTCATTGTTCAGTATACCTTTTGCCTGATAATTTTATTGTTCTTATACGTTTGATATCAGTCCATGGTCGGCAATAAAATAAAGTGAAGGTTGGTATTCGTTATAATAATTAGACTAGGTCTTGAAAAGTTATGTTTATTTACGAGACAAAGTCAGAAAAAATAGAAATATTATAGTATAATGGTATATTGTATAGCAAAACCAAGAACTATAAGCTAGCATCTCATTGCTGCATACTGTCCTAAACAGTAGTCGGATAAAGAATAATATCAGATGCCATAGCGTTGCTCCGAAACTTGGAGCGTTAGTACTTATGTTCTAGAAGAGGTCCAACTCTTTGGTCAAGGATAGCTACCGTCTCATTGATGTGAGCAGACACTCCATTAAAGAAGCCGTGTGAAAAATGTGTTGAATAGGAATAAAATGGTGTAATGGCGTGACAGATGGATCGAATAAGAATAGAATTACATTCGGTCTTATTTTTAGTCAAAAGAATAGCAGCATAAAAAAGGTTCTTAGAATGACAGCTCTACAATAGGTTCACCATATCCATATAGCCGCTGAATAATTAAAGAGATCAGCCCGGCAGACAGAATAAAAATATGTCACTCATAACAGCAAGGAAATAAAGATAAATTTGTGACTTGGACACCGAAACAAGAGTTCATGCACCAACAGGGTTGCTCCAGCCACGTTTGACCTGGAATGCCACTGCAGTGAAGTAGCGATCGTGAATCGATCTGGTGCTATGCCAAACGGATAAGGTCCAACAAGTGCTCAGTAGGCATAAGTCTTGGACAACGTTCTACATCCACAAAGTCGTCGGAAGACAACGTATGGGGCTGACGCCTTGTGACGATCGAAGGACAAGTCGTAAGAACATGTTGGTGACTGATGACCGAGAATCAGGACAAACAAGAACAAATCCCCTAAAGATTGTGAGGTTGCTCCTAAACCCCAAATTCCCAATGGCCGGTCGCGTCAGATCAAGTGCCTGCTCATGTTACAACCTATACAGTAGTTAATAAATAGCCTCCCATTGGCGCGAGAAAGATGAAGAGAAAACGATCGAGCCGTTAGATAGGCCACGGAAAAGATGGGCAATTGTCCCCCGTTGCCGTGTCCATCACCGTGCCCTGACCTGTCATTCGAGCATATCTGTGCCAACAACAACTTCCACGGCTGCTGCATTTTCCACGGATGCTGCAACTCCAAGCCCAGCGGCGTGCCAACCAACTCGCCACCGCCGCCGCCGGCAGCGCAGCAGCTGCGGCACCTTCCCCACCTTCCTCCTCCTCCTCAGCCAGCTGGCTCGCTGGCGAAGTGGGCCACGCCACGCGGGGCCGCCGGCTTAGCGCAAGATAAATTCCGGCCATCGCCGTGGCTCACCCTTAACGAGTCAGGCTTGGTCGCCACGGGGACAAGAATGGAGCGTGGCAATGGCGGCGTCGCGACGCCGCCGGACGTGCCGGGCGACCGACGTCCACCGGTGCCATCGTCGTATTCGCCGGCTGCACTGTCCCCACGCGTTGAGAGAGCATGGACCACCACCTGCAGCCGCGACTACCACGACGGCCGGGGCGTGGCACGCAACGAGGACTACCGAGTTGAACCGGTGCAGCCACCACCGGCACGTTCCGACTCAGGCTTGGCCAAGACGTGGGCCACCGGTGGCCATAATGGCGCCGGCGTCGCGGCGCCAGACATGCCTCTCGCAGCGCCGCTGGGCGTGCCAGCGAGCAACGGACATCCACGCCCTGCTGGGTCGGGTTTCGACGTGACGAGTGCAAGCCGTGACGGCGGCGGTGTCGTGCCACGGCACGGAGATCGTCGACCGCCTCCATCGCCGTGGCGCACTGATGAGTCGCCGGGCTCGGCCGTGACAGGGGCCACGGGCCGGGACGACGGCTGGGGCGTGGCACGCAGCAGCAGCCCTGCTCATCATCAACCGGTGGCAACCTGGCGGCGCGCCGAGTCAGGCGTGGCCGAGACGTGGTGCACCTCCAGGGACACCGCCGCGGTGGTGGCGGCGCCTGACACGCCTGTCGCGGTGGGGTCGGGCCAAGACAGCTCCATGGAATGCGACACTTGGGCACCGGCGTCGTCGCGCAGCAGAGACCCTCCGCATGGACGGTTGCTGGCGTCATCTTTGTCAGGTGGTGGTCGATCGGCTTTCTTCCCTGGTTGAGTACCGCCGCAGTTCTCCAGAAGCTAGTGGGCCCGGAGGTATGACATAGGCAATTCCTAGTAGCAATATGGTGTGCTACGAAAATCAGTTGGTTCATTTCATACTGTTCCATACTTGATATAGACACTTCGATGCGCTTGTGATGTGTGTATGTATTAGTGGATACGGATATTCTCTTTGTATTTATATTTTTTGGAATTATTATTTGTACCAGCCCGTAAGGCCTGTTGGGTTAATAAAAAAACCCCATTCCATCTTGATCAAAGAAAACCTAAAGAGCCCCTAAAAGATCTACATACGCTTTGAGAAGCAGACAAAAAGTTGCACCATATACCAAATGATTGGGCAAAAACATTTCTGTTTTGTGATAAAGCCAATTGAAAGTGCATGTAGCCCCCAAGTGGGTTTTGGTAGATTTTATGACAAAACAAATAAAGGATTAACATGTTTATCCAATCATGTGAGCAGGTTTTGATTCTCTTATATTCAATATTGTCTCATATGTGTTGTATGGATCACAACAAAGAAAAGCAAGCAAGTATGTGATCATGTAAGGCAATGAATGGTCGATGACAAGCGTGGGTTGAGTTAATAATGGGGATGTATTTTTATTATTGATATATAAATCTCCAAATCTTGGGAAGGCTTGTTTGGTAAGTGAAGGGATCCATAAGAAGAAAGCATGGACATTATCAAAGAAGGTATTGCGAGGCTTCATTGGTATATAGTAGAGGACATATATGCTTATGAGTTATATATTGGTCTTATCTTGGAACCTTGCAATTTAAGGATATTCTTTATCAATAAATAACAAGCATTTGAAGAGGTTTTCAAATGAGATATCATTATTGATGTCAAGTGCAAAGCTAAACTCAATGTGACAAGAAGAGGTGAAGAACTCAATGAAGTACTAGGACGAGGGACTAAGCAAACTTTGGTTAAGTGATGGCTTCGACCATGTGCATATTGCAATGGTGAAGTTACTAGTATTATGAGATTTAGATGAATCGTATCTAAGATTTACAGAGGGAAGCAATAAATTGCATAAGTCTATTTTGATGGATAAAATGGAGGCACTTGCGATTCACTATGTTGTCATGGATGATGAACAATCTCATGTCGAATGTGCTCAAGATGATAGCATGGTTGAAAGCCCTCAAGTGGACATTTATCAAAGTATGGTATTGATGAAGACATACAAGCTCAAGTGAATGACATTGTATTTCTATTTGAACTTGAGTATGTGTACGTTCTAATATCAAGATGCAACATTCTCTTATTCTCAAACTCAAAAGTGCTCTTGGTTGACCTATGTGAGAATAGCCTTGGTTGAACCTCTAAGAGTGCTACTCACCCAAGCTCTACTAATGGTTGGTTCAACCTCTTGGGTGAGCAACGGATGATTTGTGAGGTCTGAGTGTGTCTGTGACAGGATTGGTCTAACCGACCTGGACATCCAGTCAAATTAGCTAGGGGTTAACGGAAGTTAGGCAGAGTATTTATACTCTTTGTCTCCCTCCTTTGCTGGTTGTTGGTTCCATTCACTCCTAACACGCCCAAGAACACATGAGACACTAGCAAAGCTCTCCCGATGTGTGATTCTAGCCATATCTTTGAGTTGGGTTGAGAGAGTGATACTGTGTGAGCAGTTGTGAGCTAAAAAGGGCAATCCATAGCTTGAGCAACTGTGGTTTCCGTAGCGCCACAACATTTATTACTCTTGGAGGCTCGCCTCCTAGAAGGCAAGATGTCGTAGGCTAGCTCCTAACAGTGTGGTGAGCAGAAGCTAGTAGAGATGCTAGAGCCCATTTTGGTGTGCTCACTGCAACGGCCGGTCTGATCGGATGGGTAAGATGATCTGACCTGTTGTCACTGGCAGTACAGCTGACAGGTGAGAAATTGAAGAATTTGGTTTAATAGCCTAGTCACCTCCGATTTAGGCGACATCAAGATCCTTTCACTAACACTACGCATGTGCAAAAATCAAAGAAAAATAACAATTGAATTTCAAAAATTTCCATTCTAAATAGATATCACGTGCACAATAAGGCAATATGTTTTAATTAGTGTATTAAATATACCATTCAGACTTCTATGTACTAATAAAACCTGGAGAACAAATGAACTCTTACATAGTAAATGCTCGCAACAGTCACCAAGGCTACCCATATAAACATTATTTTCACTACCACTTTTGGGCGGTGGTGGTGAAAGCATTTTCAACATTTTAACACTACCAAAAAATGATACATCTCTTCTCTTCTCTTCTCTACTACTATCTATATCTCTTCTCTTATATTATATATTATTATACTATATTACATACTACTACTAATGCACTAATTAAAATATATTGCCGTTGGTCCTGCCGGTCCAACATCCACGTCGTCCCATCCCACCGATTTTTTTCTCTCACCGTCCCACCGATTTTTTTTCTCCCTACATTTTTTCCCACGACTACCCTAATCCCTGTTTTGCCGTTGAATCGCTACAACACCACCACAACGTCGCCGCCATCTCCTGTGGCCCCGCAAATCCTCCCCCCGGTCTTTGATAAGGCCATTCCCCACTCGCACGTCCACGTCGCCGACGGGTCTGTTCGCTGCTCGCACGAGGATACCACCGTGGCACCGCCGCTCGCACAGAGGATGGGCGGTGTTAGGCTGCGCATTGTCCGGCCTCTACGTGGGCCTCCACCTTGGCCATTGAAGGAGGTACACCAATGCATGCGAGGGAAAGGGGTGATGTGATTTGAATCATCACTAGGTGAATACGAGCAAATCCTCATTATCTTGATTTGACTGCGATTAAACTTTGGGATCCCTTCATTTACATCTCAAGATCCTGGTTTCTTTGTTGTTTTTCTTAGTCCCGGGGTTCAGATCCACTCTCATAGCTCAGGATGGCCAAGATGCTCCAGTGGCACCGGTAAGAATCGAAGTATTTCTTTTCTTCCTGCAGATCTATTATGCTTTACTGCACTTGAGATATAAACCTGCAGTCTGCTCCATAAAACAATGGGTGTAGAAGATATAAATCTGATTACTTATGCATAGTTGATTCTTGCAGTTAAAGATGACTCTAACTTTCATAAAAAAATAATTCTAATGGTTAGCTTTACGGCATCTTGATGCCTGAATTGTATCTGTGCCCATGTCATGATCATAGAATATTCCCTTATTATTTGCTAGCTACAATTAATTTTATCCCCAGTTCTTGTAGCACTTAGTCGAGCGGGGCTCAGGCCAGGACCCACAACCTCGACCTTGTCGCTGTCCATGGCAACGCCATTGGCGGAGATGACATGGCCAAGGTAGGCCACCGAGCGCTCGCCGAAAGAGCACTTGGAGCGCTTCACATGGAGGTGATGCGCCCGGAGTGCCTGGAGGACGAGGCGAACATGCTGCAGATGCTCGGACCATGATGAACTGTAGATCAAAATGTCGTCAAAGAAAATAAGCACAAAGCAACGAAAGAAGGGCTGGAGTGCGTCGTTCATGAGCACCTGGAAAGTAGCCGGCGCGTTGGAGAGACCGAACGACATCACCAGGAACTCGAAGTGGCCATGGTGCGTCCGGAATGCCGTCTTCTCCACATCGGTGGGGTGCATGCGCACTTGGTGGTGCGCCGACCGCAGATCCAGCACCTGGTGGAATGGAAGACGCGCCAACTCCGACAGGCGGCCGACCCATTGCGTAGACCGCAGAGCGCCGAGAAGCGTTCCCACGATGGCATCCCCTCATCGTGCTCGAGGGCATTGTACCATGTCTGGGCAAGGAGGCAAGCCAGACGCGGTCCAACACCTGGGTGTGCTAGCCGTGGACGAATTGCTTGCAGCAGCGCAGCCAGTTCAGGGGGGGGTGGTCCTCCGAGCCATCCTAGGTTGGGAAATCCAACTTGGAGAAGCACGGAACGCCGAGGCGCTCCTAGTAGCCGCCGCCCTAGTAGGCGCACAGAGACCGTTGTAGCCTTTCACCTGAGGAGTAAAACCTGGGGGTGAAACCCACGGAACAGTAGATGCGACTAGGCCTAGAATTCTCTAATAACCGGACTCCAAAATGAAGAGAAGAGATAAAAGGGTAGAGGGCCTAAACTTGAGATAGCCTATTCTAACTCAAATACTATCTCTCTATTATCTTGACCTGCTTCGACGGCTAAAGCGGGGGGACTCAGACTAGGGTGAGAAAGGGAGTCCCCTGGGCTCAGCAAGCTACTGTTATGAAAACACCCGAACGTGGTGGAATACAAAGGATGGACAGGGCTGTCACCACCAGACGCCTACCATAACGGTATCGTGGGGTGGAGCACAACCCAAGGTAACTATCAGGCACATGCACCACGCCTAAGCTATCAGCTACTGACCTCCACCTAACACGAAAGGCCTATGAGGAAACCCCAAATGAGCAGTACAGTGCTCACACTGACAAGGGATCCCACAGGTCGAAGACGATAAATAGATAAATGATAAGAATAATAATAAAGCTAGCATGACTATGAAGAAAGACAAGGAACTTATTGAAGATAAGAATTCAGCTTTATTTCGTGTGGAGTGGATACAATATTGGAGAAGGACTTGAGACAAACCTCGAATCCCCTCCTTCCAAGCTTGGCTTTCACCCAAGCTCTCACTCCACACTCTTCCAACTCTACTAAAGAAATGGAGCTTCTAACACTAAGCTTCTTCTCTCTAAAATGGCGTGTCTTGAAATGAAGGGTGGAGGGCTGTATTTATAGCTCTCCAAGGCGCTTCTCTAGCTTAATATGTAAGCCATGCAGGTGGAGCGACTCTCGCGGGATTCCGTCCATCTGGCACCGCCTTTCTCGTGTGGTCTAGATGTTGCCCTGAGGTTGGTAGGAATGGAGTTCCGCCCAAATTAGTCATGCATGTGGGCCCTTGAATCAAATGTTGAACCTCGTGAACCATTAGATCAAATCGATTTGAAATGCACGTCTCTGGATAACTTGAAATGTGTTTTTGGACTCTCGGATCAGTGACATGGCAGCGGGCTTTAGGGGGTCGTCTGCCGGCCTGGGGAGGCCGGGTGGCCTGGGGCTAGCCGGCTGGCCTGGGTTTTGCTCCAAATTTCCCCACTTTTTGCCTATTCGTCCCTGCATTCACAAGTCATGGAAAACTTGTGGAATTTGTTAGAATCAACCAATTTTAGTCTTATTCTAGTGTTGATACTATGGAATCCTAGGAAATGTTGGCGGCAAAAGTCTGTGAAATCGACCGCCAACAACGTTGAGGACGACAATGACCTTCGCTTGGGCGTCAAGGCGGAACAGGATCTGTTGAAGCAACGGGTCCTACTGTTGGGGCATCTTCTGCTTGTCGTCATCGCCTGGCATACCTGATACCAAGTTGGTAGGGTTCCTAGCCGTACCGGGGACTTCGTGTATGGAGTAGGAGTGGTTGGGAGGAGGTGGCAGCGGCCGGCACTTTGGTGCCGTCGCGAGGTAGGGAGCAACGTGGGGTTGGTGGTAGGGAGAGAGGAGTTGACACAGGGAGAGGAGATCAGGAGAATTAGGGTTGGCCCTTGAGGCCAGCAATCAGATTGATTGCCAACTTGATTATTTCCAAAACCTATCCAATGTATTTATCATATTACAAAATATCTTAACCAACTATATTTGGAAACCTAACCACGACGATTATGGCGGCGATAGACGACGAGGCTCGTCCTTGGCATTACGTGGGAGGGCAAGAACTCTAATGTTCATTCTAGTGGTGGCTCTAGACATTGCAACATACAACCGACCTTGAGAGAATACATGTTCAGCTAAGTAAATGCCGATGTTTGGCATAGTTTGCCCTTGTGTCTTGTTGAACATCATCACAAATCTGATAGGAATCTAATTCCTCTTGAACTGAAACATAAACATCTCATCATCTCACGCGCGCAACGCTATGTGAGGCAGAAACCCCAACTTTTCCAGTGTGCAACAATATAATGGTATTTTTTTTGAAGCCATGTACTACCAGCCTTGAACCATTGCAAAGTCTCATAGGGTCTATATTTGTCAACAGTGGACTAGATAGCTTACCTTTAGCTTTAACACATGTAGGGTCACAATGTTAAGGAACTCTGATGGATAGTAGTTATTGGGGTCATCTAGTGCAAAGTCAAAACTTTGGTACACCATCTCTTCCTTTGCAAACTTCATATCATGTTCGTATTAATCTTGTCCACCCAACCATTACATCTAAACAAAATCACCCTCAAGATAATGTAGCCTTTGTTTGTCATGTTTTCATTGAGCCTTAGAAAGATGCATTCGATTACTTTATGAAGGTCTTTCCCATCCCCAGTATACGACACACAAATATCATTTAGAAGATGGACATCACCATCACAGTTAACTTCCTCTGTACCACTCTTTAGGTGGATCATGCAAACCCATATGTGTGACTTCCGTAGTGAGGCATCGACTACCTGATACATTGACCTCCTTCGAACTATTGGTAGGACCTACCTGAAATCTCACAACAAACAATAGTCTTCCTACCGAAAGGCATATTCCATCGATCCATTATATCCTGTAGGGTATTGTCCTGCCCCTCGATCACTTGCCTCTTTGTCATAGAAGCTTTATCCCATATCATGAGAGTTTTTGTCCATAGAAGCTTGGAAGTACCACTATGTTTTGTGAAGCTACGACAACCACCATCGGTGATAGTAAATGATATCTTGAAGTGCGAGTGAGTCATCCACCCATACCCCTTAGTATTGATTATAATTCTTGTTGTAGCTTCATGAAATAAAGTGGTACTGCCAAGCTTCTACAGACAACAACTCTCATAATTTGGGATGAAGCTTTTGTGGCAAAGAGGCAAGCGGTGGAGGCGCTGGACAACAACCTACGGTATATAATTGATCGACCAAATCTATCATTTGGTGGGAAGACTTTGTTTGCGATGCGATTTTAGCAGGTCATACTGATGGTCCGAAGAGGGGCAAGGGCTAAGGTAATCGATGCCTCCCTACGTAGGTCATACATTTGGGATTACATTCGCCACCTATAGCTGATGCACAACATTCACTATAAGAAACATAACCTAGGCCAATAGGAAAGTTCAATGGCCAATAGGTAGTCTGGAAAAGGATAACAATTAGTTTTGAAAGAGTATCTAGTTCCCCTAGTGGTTTTGGTGCATTGTGTGACAACAATGATTAAAGGACTAACATTTTCATTTAAGATTGTGAGCAGGATCATATTCACATATTCACAAGATACAATGTCATAACAAAGTTGAACATTGGTTATATGGCTCGCAAATGGTGAAGAGCAAGCTACTATATGATCCCGCGGTTATATTTATGAAAACAATGTCAAGCGAAGATTGAAACACACATTAAAGATGGCTCTCATGTTAAAGATATGTTTTTGACAAGATTCTAATATAATTGAGAAGCTTGATTGACGATATGATACTCACATTATTAGAAGCTTGCAAGTGTGATCAATGAACAAGGAATAGAAGCATGACTCGGTGAACAAAAGAAAGCTAAAATTGCACAATGACAAATACAACTTCATAATAGTCTTGATACAAGAAGATAAGGTTATGTGACACACATTGGTACTGATCATTGGAAGAAATATGGACATAGTAAAGTGAGTGGAAGGAGTATTCAAGGAATGGATTTAACATGATTATATCGAGTTGTAATTCTTATGTAGCTCTAGTGATCCTAAGGTGAAGGTTGTTTTGACCAAGAGCATGGATTTGAGAGACTAAGCAAAGGTGAAGGGCAATTAGTGACTTGACCGCGAAGAACTCAGCTAAGGTGATGAATCAAGCAAAGTGGTTGACACCAAGGAATCAAAGGTCATGCGAGTCCGTAATGGAAAGCATGATTATTTTATATCTATATGATAAGGGTGGCTATATGGACCTAAGAATGGATATCACTCTCATGAGTTAGAGATCTTGGTTTTAGTAACTAGCTCAAAGGTTTATGTGCTCAGAGACAAGAAAGAAGTGGATGTAGATCCTCATGAAGAGACATTGATCAAGTATGGCTAAATAGTCAAAAGAGAAGCTCAAGTTCATAAAAATGCATTTTCTTTTTATCTTGAGTTTAGGAAAGCCGTACTATTAATAGGGATGCATCACATTGTGTCTTGATCAAGTATCAGTGCTCAATGTAACCTATGTAAGTTGATGAGAGACACAAAGCCACACGAACACTTAGACTTGTGTTGACTGGGGCAAACCGGAAGTTCCAGTTTCCTAAACCAGGAATTCCGGTTCTTGAGTAGTTTCTGTGCTGACAGAGTCCAACGGCTAGCTCGTTGGAAATCTCGGAGGTTCCAGTTTTCAAAACCGGAGGTTCCGACTTCCAACGGCTACTAACGGCTAATTTCGTGGAGAGCATCTATAAAAGCCTCTCCACCCCCTCTTGTCCTGGTGGCTATTGCTGTGGTTGCTGTTGTGCTGCCCTTGCGACCCGATCTAAAAGGAAGCCAAGTTTAGCTCTCCCCGACCCCTCTTTGTGAGGTAGCTTGAGATTTGATCATATCCTTGTGTTGGGTAGTAGAGAGAAACCGTGATAAAGATTGTGAGAGCACAAACACTTTGAGCATTGCTGTTTGGTCTCGTTCTACAAGCGATTCATTTGTTACTCTTGGAGGTCTGGCCTCCTAAATGGTTAGTGGTTGCTCGCGAGCTCCCAAAGTGTGTGGTGAGGTGCGGGAAGTTTGTGAGGGTTGTGCTTCGCCTCCGCAAGGAAAGAAGCAAGATAGTAGAAATGGGGAAGTGGTTGAAAAAGACCCAACTTGGTGGGAGGAGTTGAAAAAGAGTTGGTCCCTAAAGAGTTACTCAACAGAGAGTATGATTCACCGGTCCTGTGGCTGCTTGCAAGCACAGGGTGAATCCAAACTTGGGTCAAACAAATCCTTGTGTATCTCCTTTATTTCACTTATTCTTGCATTATTTGTGAACTTGTGAAATTGATTGATTTATTTGGTTGGTAGTATTTCTGCGTATAGGGACTCTGTGATCTTGCTCAGAAACACTTCAAGAACAAGCTTCGCAAGTATCATTCATTCAAGAGTTTAAGAGAAGGTGTTATTGAGCTTAGTGCTCTGCTCTGCATAGAACCGGAATTTCCTGTTTGCTAGAACCGAAAGTTCTGGTTTGAGGGCTGACAACTCATTCGTTGAGAATTATTTTTCTGCTGCTATTTTGTTGTAAATTTTAGGTCAGCCTATTCAACCCCCTCCAGGCGACATCTAGGTCCTTTCAAGGTAAAAAAATTGCCCAGAGCTACAGCTGAACCGTTGGTGTTCGTATCAAATGGCCTATAGTACTAGTTATTTCTGAGAGTTAAATGGTGACCTCTCGGGCACAAGACTATATGGCCGACAGGGAAAAATTTCTCCTGACGGTCTTAATGTGGCACTTGGCAAATAGTTGTACTCACTCCATTCTAAAATATAGCTTCGTTATGCATTCAAAATTTGTCACAAAATATAGCTACATATGAGTTGTGAAGCCTGACTGAATGGGTAAATGGGCAAAAGTACCCGTTGGAACATTGACAATTTTGTATGAACATTGCCAATAGTCGGTTATCTGTTGAACATTGCCAACTGTTACTAGTTTACCCATTGGCTATTGTATGAAATAACAAATAGTTCAAATGTACCATATGATAAAAATTGCACAATATTTATTTGCCTGCATAATTGCAGGAGAAATCATGAAGAATATGCAAAACTTGCATACATTATTGACGAACCTACTAGTAGAGTGCTGCTCTAGTTCCCAACATTCTCGAAGTACAATGGCACTAAAATCTTCAACATACTATCTCTAACCTCACAAAATTCATGGCTATTACCTATTTCTGATTCTTTTGGTTCAGGGGTCTCGACATCTGCTTCTTCTTCCGGTGGTTACGAGTGGCCAGCAATATCCTTCCATGCACTAGCTTCTAGGCAATGAACTCTCGCCATGTTGGTGTCAAAGGAGGCAATTGAGTGAGGAGGCACTATGGAGGGAGATGGAGATGCACGGGCAATGCTAGGACTTGGGTCCTTAGTTTCGGAAACAAAAGAGACATCAACAAAGTCATCACTGATTTCTTCACTAATTTCTTCATCCGATTCGGAGACAGAGAGGAAATCATCGCCCCCACCCACCTCTGAATCTTGAGCAAAATCGACCCCTTCTTCAACCACTTCTCCTTGGTTTTGGCCGTGGAGACTTACCCAAAATCCTCGCCAACCTAATGGTACATACCGACTTGTTGATGGAACCCGCGGCCACGTTTTCGTTGTCCGCCTGACCCTCACCCCATGAAGCCACTTCCTCCTTGGTACCCAACATCCATTGAAGTCTGCTACGGATTGCGCCATGGGAAGCTGACGATTATATGCTGGATGAGGCTGAATGGGGACCGGTTCTTGCGCCGATCCAGTACCCATTTGGTGGGCATGGATAAGAATGAGCACATGGGCAACAATAATTTATTTGGACGAGAGGCAACCTGCATGTGTATGCATGGTGGCGAGGAGTCACACATGCAAAGGAGAGGAGAAGAGTGAGCATGGCATAAGACCATTTCTTTCTTCACCGTTAACTGGATGACACTTGATTTTCTAGTTGATGCACATGGTCAAACTATCCATTGTATTAACATGTATATATTATCATACATATTAGTCAGTGATTATTTTTTTATTCCCGTTGAAATCAAGTACAGAATATAAAGGTCATTTTCTACATGAAAAATAACTTTCAAATAGATATTTGTTTTGGATTATTTGATCCTGATTTATCGTCTACACAAATCACATAGAGGTTAAACATGTGAATCCAAGTATGTAAAAATAGGTCTAAAAAATTAGAATAAAAACATGACAGTTCTATGATTCAAACCTGAGATAAAGACCTCCAAAGATATTAAACTACTAGTTAAACTAGAACCTTTTGATGTTTGACTGAATGATATACCTTAACTAATAAGCTAAATAAATGGCAGGCATCTAAAACTGGGTTAGATGGGGCGGCTGGTGTAGAAGTTTTAGGGCGAAACGGAATCCGTGCGGCCGTCCCAAACCATGCCTCCACCCACCCTAAAAGTACGCAACCACGACAGGAAACTAACCTTTCCACCTGAGAAAAAGGTTTATCTCTAGCCGACGATTCAATCTGTTAGCATTGGGGGCCTCACGAAGGGCGTGCAGGCGGATCGAATCTGGTCGAGATCAGGGATCACGACAGGGGGGATTGATGAGCTTCCTCACGCCGACGTGCAGCTCCTACAGATTGAACTCAATTGGCAGTTTACAGCTTCTGACGTCCAATGACACATCAGGTCGTCGCCTTCGCCAGGTAACTCAATCCTACTCAGATCACATTATGTCGTTCCCCAACTCTTCCTGGTAAAGCACCCTTCGCTTTCCTTTCTCTGTGTGTCCCTCTTTATCTCTCTTCTACAATTTTTTATGCTGCACATGTCATTAGTCTGAATTTTCCCCTGAATGTGCAACCTAAAATTTAGGTGAAGTGCCACGGGTGAGGATCGTAGTTGGATGTATAATGAGCGAAAGGGAAGCTTTTTAATAAATCTTGGAAAAATGGTTTGTATTCTTTTTCTAGACCATGCATTTTTCTTGCTAGAAGCTATTGTAGATGGTAAATCAAAATGTCCATGTACTTAGTGTGACTGTCGTCATAAGCGTAAAAGGGATGAAATGGAGATTAAATGTCCAATCACTCATGAAAACACCAGATGGTTGTATATCAATTATAGCTGCATGAAAAATACTTGTCTTGAAAGAAATAAAAATATTATTAGTGCTGATCTGTACTCCATGCATGCATGTGAATATGGTTACAAGGTTTGTTCTTGGGTCATGCAGGCTACTTTTGAATCAGAAGGTGGGTTGTCCAAGGAAAATGAAAATAGTGGATGGAACTGACGATGTAAGCATTACCTATGTCTACCATGTATTTATTTCAATCCAAGTGTGTTAATTTTTTTTTACTATATGGTAGTCGTAGTTTATACACAATTTTTTTTAATTCCTATAGGATAACATTGGCGTAGACTCTGTCGATGAGGATGATGGGGATTACAATTATGATAACGCAGGATACCATGATCATATTCATGATGAGAATTATAACAATGATGGTGGAGACTTTTTGTGGCGGACCACTCCGACATCATTCCAAGTTAAGTACCCCTGGACTGCTAATCGAGCAGTCAGGCACTTAATCCGGAATAAGCTGGAGCGCCGTCGGATTAAACCCGATTTAACCACGTAGTTTCTCGATCGAAACAACACGCGCGCCCACACGAAGGTGAGTTCCAGAGATTACATCATTCCACAAATTCATCATACATAAATAGTATCATAAAGTTATTACATACCAAGTTTGAAATTTAAATCAGAGTATCAAAGTTCATTGCAGCGGAATAAATAGTTCATTGCAGCAGAAAAGAAAACTAGCGACGATGCGTAGTAACACCATGATGAAGCCTGCCACGGTGCTACTCCTCCCGTTCCTCGGCAGAGGACGGAACCCACTCGACGTGCCATCCAGGGGGAACCTAGGTAGGCCAAGTAATGGCATCGACTGCCACATCCACCACAGTACCTGTAATAAAAGCCACAAGCAAGGCTGAGTATACTAATACTCAGCAAGACTTACCCGTCGGGTGAAAACTACATCACCGACATCTATACATGAGGGGCTTTTGGCTGGTGGGTTTGTTTGCCAAAAAACAACTAAGAGTAGATCCTTGCTTTCATAGTTTTAGCATCATATTCTAGTAGAATTAGCCATTCTAGGTTAGCATCCTCTCTAAGCATACAAGTGGTGTAGTACAATTTAATTCATACAACAAGTTCATCATTCTCATAGTTCCACTTGTTACTCAATGCAGCACATCGGTCAAGCAGTCTCATTAACCGCGAGAAGCGGCAGTTCGAACCGAATTTTGCTACCTGGCCAGGGGAAACCCAACACACACGGACAATGCTTGCTATAAAAGGTACAAGTACTTCCCAACCTTTCCCATCGATCCACAATTCGGAACCGGGTCCACTTCCTTAGGATAAAGGTTTACTGCTTCACTCACAGCATCACGCATATAACCACATGTGTACGGCAAGGGAAACAAAGTTTCCAAGGAGAGATGGCTATCGGCCCTAGCTGCTTCAATCTGGTATCGGGCTTACCGATTCTCATATATCGGCATGCATGTGGTACGTTCAAAAACTTGACACACAGAGCCACACGTTTCGACCTTAAATCAATTATCATACCCGGACGCGAGATCTACATCTACCATCCCGCCCGTCCATCCTTATGATTCCAACATAAGTAAAGACAAGCAACTCCTATGTCTCGCGAGTGACAGGAAATCACTCGACTTGTAACGGACCTAAAGCAATGCTCTATCGAACCTTTCATACTAGTGGTGCAAGTCATAGGTACTAGAATTATGCAACTAAGGTATTCAATCAACTCCTTGAAACGTAAATGCACAAGCATAGGTAATTCATAGATGCATAAACTTTAAAAGTTAGGTTATGCTCCGGGGCTTGCCTTCTTGCGCTAGCTGAATGTTAGCCTCCGGGTCGACTGCTACCTCGTGGGCACCGCTCTCCGGGATTCCTTCTTCGTCGACGGGAATGAGGTGATAGAAGCCGTCCGCAATAGCGTCTTCTACATGAGATGCATAACTTTATAGCGGCTGTTTTAAGTGGTCTAAAACCAAGGCCTTGAAGGCCATATTCACCTAGACATGCTAGTGTACTACTTTCTCCTTCACAAAATTAGAGGAGGGGTGTGGAAAATTTTACGTATCTATGATGGTGATTGTGTACATATATAAAAGAATTCTCATTTATTATTTTGAAGTTTGGGGTGCTGTTCTGGAATTTTAGACTTCCCATGTTTTCATTTTAATTAATTATTAAAATGGTCTATTTCCTTTTTATAACTCCATTCTACCCTAGTTCTTCTCATTTTTGTTTCTCTGTTTCTGTTCATCCTTTTTATCTACAAACTTTATGACAGCTACTGGAGTATAAGAGTTAGGCTCACTCCAAAATTTAGCTAAAACTGAGCTACACAGAATTTATTAAAAATAGTATAAACTGCGGCTTAAAGAAACAAGATAAATTCATATAAAATTGAAATTACTTCCAAAACAGGTGATTTTCCTGCCAGAGCTAGTCATGAGTGTATGGAGGGCTCTGGCCAAGTGGTGGCTCAAATTAACCCTTGGACAGTCCTCAAATATTTTTTATTCGAAAACACACATCTATTTATTTGCTAGTCTAAAAAGGGCAAAAATTAATTTTAGCATTTTTAGCAGATGTGCTAACAAGTTCTTAGGCCTCTGGAGAAAAATTGTGATTGTTAGCTGCATAGATTATTTTTAATAATTTCAGGACTACAATAAGACAGGAATCACAAATTAATTCATAACTAAAGCTACAGTCCATATTTTTAGGTCCTCTTTTGACACGAGGTGTCTAAAGTCACCACAAACAACATATCAAAAGCTCAGCCCTAGCGGAGCTCAGGATTTGAAATGGTGCACAAGTTTCTAAATTCACAGTTTGAATTTTAATTCAAAAACGGTTCACCGAAAGTACATATATGCTAACATGAGATTGGAGTTTACAATCTCACGAGTCCAGGGAGTATTTTTGCACATTTTTCCGATTTTTGTACGATTTTTGCTGGATTTTACAATATCTCAGCAAAATAGATCTAGGTTTAAGAATCTTTTTATGCTGGAGACCCTAGAACTTTTAAAACCTTTCAAACCAGTCCCTGATTTTTGCGCAGAGGACCCTAGAACTAAAAAGGGGAACGCGAACAGGTCCACGGCTCGTCGGCGTTGCTACGCCGGCGAAACGACGGCGAGTTGGCTCGGGGAAAGTTGGGGGAAATGGAGAGGAGCTCACCGCGAGTCGGTTGAGGTAGGTCTCGTGGCCGGAGGTGAAGTGGCGCGGCTCGTCGACGTTGAGCGGCGGCGTGGTTTGCTCTGGCGACGTTGCTAGCGGCTGGTGGTGGTCGAGACGATGCGCGGAGGGGCGTGTGAGCTTCACCGGACGATGGTGGAGCTCGTCGTGGGGCTCGACTGAGACGGGGATGGCCGGGGTATGGAGCTCGACGTGGAGGTGGTGTTCGCGGTGAAAATGGCCGAGCGGTGGGGAAAAGCTTCGATTCCCGGCGTGTGCGGCTCGATTCGAGCTGGGGAGTGCTCGAGCGGCTAGCTGGGTGAGTGAGCGAGCTTCACGAGCGGGGGATTGGGAAAACGTGGAGGGATTCGTGGTCGATTTGGGTTCGCGGCGAGGAAGCTCGAGCTTTGCTCAAGGCGTCCCGAGGTTGAAGAAGATGGGAGCGAGCACGGGGAGAGGGAGAAGGACTGGGCGCTAGCTGGGGGAAGGAATGAGGGTGCTCAGGGAAGTGTTTGGGCGCGTTAGCGAGCACCGAGCTGCCTCGGAAGTGTGCGCACGCGCGCTCAGGCTGTCGAGGTCGCCATTGATGGCGCTGACAGCTCGGGCAGCGGTGCGAGCGTGGGTTGGGCGAAAAAGATCGTGGCGTGGCGCTGGGGGGATCCTCCACAAAGCTCCTTGGCGCGTAGCGGGAAGAGAATCACCACGGAGCGGCTCTGCGCAACGCGCGCGCGCGCGGCCAACGGCGGCGCTCCGCCCGCCATGATGGCGTCTGCGCGGCGCGAGGCAGAGCGGCGCTGTCGCGCGCGACGTGACCGTACGGAGGGCTTGGACAAACGCGCGAGGACAAGAGCCACCTGCCGCCGTGGCTCAGCCGGCCCGGCGCGGCCTCCGCCGCACGCCGGCCACGTGGCGGCCGGACCCCAGCCAGGCGCAGAGCGCGCCAGGGGCCTGTCAGGCACCCCGTGGAGCTCCTTTGCCCCTTTTAAATTTTCTCCAAAAATTTGAACTGAACTTTGAAAAGTGTAAAAATAAAAGTTGGAGTTTGAGATGTGGGACACAACTTCCTTTTTGGGGTGAACCTAAAATTTCCAATTTTTCAAGCTCAAACAACCCAATTTCAAAAAGGTGTTCAGAACTGTATTTCGAGTTTTTGAGGGGCTAAACTGCAAAATTTTCAAAAGTTCCAAACAGTGACTAGGCCTTATTTGTGATGAAAAACAACTTTTATTTTTGGAGATTTTCAAGTTTAGTACAAAATTCTTGAGATTTCAGTTGGGTGTCAAAAGACCTTCGTTTTTGAATTTAAATTTGAATTTTTGGTCAATTTTTGAATTCTAACACCATTGTTCCCCCTTTGTACTTGTTTTAAAGGTACTTTCAATACTTTTACATCAGGGATATCACACTTTTGCAATTTAGGTCACCCGGATTATGACCTTTGGTAATGAGTTGAGGGCAAATAGATGCTCTTTGCCTTTGGTGGTATAGTTTGGAGTTGGATGATTGTTCCTTATGAACAACAGTGTCGTAGTTAAAATTTTTCATTTGGACATTAGCTGCCACTTAATTAATGGATTTGGATGAACGATGCATCAATGTCATTGTTTAACATGTCATTTATCTTCTTCACAATGCTTGAATTTCGAATGTGTATTCAAAGTATCATGAACCTGGCCAACAAATAGGACACAGTAAAAAAAAGAGTTGGGTATTTAGATCACCATTGGTGCATTGAAACATGCATTGAAACATTTATACACTTGAAACCCGACAGAAACATTGTTTAGCCAACGGGTAGACGAAGACATCGTATATATGCATAGCCAACCGTGTATAATACCCAACCATTAATAAAGTACCTTCAACAATTCATTTCTCATCGTGTAAAAATACTGTTAAGAAATATGTTGCCGACTACAAATCTTGTTGGCAATTCCGGGTAAGCCTAAGCCTGGACCACCTAATAGCTGACTGTCAACTGTCGAGAACTTACCAGCAAATCGGAGAATGGCCAACGAAGAGTGCCCGAGAGTAGATGGTCGACACTACACACTTTACTTTCACCGACCGTACATTTAACTTGTTCATCTTCCACGCCCCCACCTTCCTCTGTGCGCGGCCAAACCCACCGCTTCCACGCCATGGCCGCTGACGGCATCACTTCTGTCACCAGGGACGTTCTTGAAGGCATCCTCTGTGGCATGTCCGACAAGCTAATCAGGATGATGGGCAACCTCGGCAACAAGATAGACGATATCACGGCCCTACGGCAGGAGACTGGGATCCTCTTCGCCTCCATCTAGAACATCCAGACACAGGTCCTCGAGTGGAAGGGCTGCTTCGACACCGTCCACTCTTCGCAGTACTCCAAGTCTGGGGTGATGCCATTGCATAAAATGCGTTTTCCCATGTACGATGGCTCTAACGACACCATTACCTGGCTTCACAAGGGAGAACAATTCTTTCTTCCTATAGTACCCTGTAACATCTCAAGGTTCCAACAACGTCCAACATCCTGGGCGCAGTTTGTCGAGGGCACGAATCGCTGTTTTTGGCCGCCCATTCGTAACAACCCCTTGGGGGAGCTATAGCATTTGTGTCGTATGGGCTGCGTCGATGAGTTCCAGGCGCAATTCCGCCTCCTGCAGGCGCTCTATGAAGGCATCACAGAGCCACAATGGATCACGTTCTTCACGGCTGTTGTGCTGGAACCTCTCTCCCTGACGTGGAGCTCCAAAAGCCTACAACCCGGGAGGACGCCCATGGCGTTGGCTTGATCCTTCGAATGTTGACTGCTTCTGGTCGACGGCACAGCGGCCACCTCGTCCTCACGCCCGTCCTGGTCGGCTCATCGCCCGATGTCTGTGTCACCCAAGCTGCCACGCCGCGCTTGTCCGAGGGCCGCTTCAAACAACTCTCGCTGGAGGAGGTGGCACGACGTTGTCTCGAGGGCCTATGTTTCAACTGCCCTGATAAGTCTTGCAAGGATCCCGCCAAGCAATACACCAGTAAACCCCTGGGAGGCCCCGACATTATGATGGGCTGTGAATGGATCCGCACACTCGGCTCAATACTCTGGGACTTCACCACCCTCACCATTGGTCTCTGTGCACTTCTTAATCCGCGTTCCTATTTCAAACAAAGGTTTGTGTGTTGTCACTATATATATAATATTTTTTAGGGAAACTACGGTGGGGATTGCCCAACTTTATTTCTCGGCTACGGCCTGTGTCTACTAACTTGTGTCCCCATCCATGTCTCTAAGGTAATTAATGTCAAATAAACTGTTCAAATTAAATTCTGATCAGTGTTTGTTATACTAAGATCTTCCAAATTAATATTTTTTAGGTTGAACAAATTATTTTATTACAAAAAACTCAAAAAAAATATATAATCCAAACATGGGAAAATGTTATTTAGTTTTGAAGATCTTATTAAAACAAACATAATTGTGTAATCAGAATTTAATTTGGACGATTTAATTATTGTTAATTGCATCGGAGACACGGATAGAGACACAAATTAGAAAACACAAAAACCACAACCTTATTTCTCATAAAAACAGGACCGATACAATCTTACAGATAGCTGTAAGAGAAAATTAAGAAAAAGGCATAAAAAATACACAAAAAGCAGCAGGTCACGTGCCCTTGAAGCATCTCCTCGTAGGAAAAACTCATAAACAGAAAGGAAAAAAAAGAAACAGAAAGGAAAAAAAAGAAACTGAAGAAACAGTTCTGCCGACCAAAGACAAAATACATGGGTAAGGCAATGCGTCCACGCTTGCGGACGTCCACCTTTTTCCCTGGGCTTTCTTTTGGCTTTTTTTTTTCTCACCAGGAGATCTTGACTCAACTTGATGTATGTACACTCAATGTCAAGGGGGACACCAATAGTTCAGATGGACATGGTTATTTGAAGGGACTAATTTTATAGTAACAAATATTTTCCGAAACAACTCAATCCTTTTAATATAGATAAACTGCTTAAAAGGTAATTCAAATAAGGCCACTGCCTCTACAACGACATCTGACTTGTTAGGGACCAATTACCAGCAGTGCCACTGCTCTGTATGCCTAACTGGCCACTTTTATTCCCCAAATCATGTACGTTAATACGTGTGTTCATTAGTCATTTATGTTCGAAATAAAGTTAAAGTGGTCAAAAGCCCATTAGTGAAGGGTTTAGCGGGATTAGTACGAAAGCCCATGGGCCACTAAGTGCCTTAATCGGAGGCGCAAGCAACCCATGGTTGCGGCCCCAGATCGCAAAGCGCAAGATAAAAGGGGACGCCACGCAAAGTTTAGATCTATCCCAGTGACTCTAAACCCTAAGAGCGTCCCCACATCTGCCATTCCGATCCGGCGGCGCTGGAGCCATCTGAAGGCCGTCGCCACCTCACCGCCGTCCGAGGATAGTGCCGGTGGACGGCGGGATCTCTGACGTCCTACACCAAGCCCGGGAACGACTACACCGAACGCTTCACCGGCTACTGAAATGGCCGAACCGCCCTCATCCATCGCTCCTGGTTGTAACCCTAACCCTTGTGTAGTGTTCATGTTATAGATGCAAGATCCTATCATGTTTATGCCTAAGTTATGTTTAAATATCCTACATTTGGTATCAGTCGCCTTTTGCATCTATTCTTGAACCCTTAGTGCACATGGTTAGATCTGAGTTCATTTAGATCTAAGCTAGGGTTTCGGTTTTCCCCATTTCTACCCCAACCGAGCATCAAATCGACGCAAATCACAGTACAAGTCTTCGTTTTGTTGTGCAAATGAGACAAATTCGCATTCAGAAACATAGATCTATGAATCTTACTTGCGAATCCATGCGAAACCTAGGCGCACCGACGCAAAACCCAATCCAAGTCGTCGGTTTGTGCATCGATTCTCGCAAATAAGCATCGAAAGAAAAAGGAACATGCAAACCTCAGATCCATTTAGCAAACCCATAAGAATCCCCAAATCCACGAGTCATATCCAAACCCTAGAACACATCAGAACTCACCTAGCCACGCGCGCATCACGCACAATCATGCACATGAGGGCTCGGCAACGCCGGCAAACCCATGAGTGCACCCGAATGGAACCCTTCGACGGAGCCGCACACGACTTGGTCGCACGCGCCTCCGGCGAGAGGAACCACGAGGGCGTAGGGCGTCGGCATGAGCATGAAGGCGACGACCGGCTTTGCGCCTTGAGCAGAAGTCGACGGCGTGCAGAGAGGAGCCGGCGGCAGCTGTGGTGTGAAGGAAGAAGGGGAGAGGAGTGAAATAAATTATGGTGAGGGTTCGCTGGATCCGGTCGCTATTTATATCCGCGAAAATCACGATCGACCGTCAGATCCTAGGTTTTGCGATTGACGGCTGAGATGAAGGCAGGCGGGTTCAGCTGGCAGAACGTGTCGGCGGATTCGGCGGCCTGGCCGTAGGTTTTTGGGCGTAAGGCCCATGAGGCATTGTGAGGCTGGTGGCCCGTGAACGCCCTGCTGAGCCGAGCCGCCATGAGCCATGCCGGTGAGCCGAGCCGAGCCGTTCTTGCGCGCTAAGCCGAGCCGTGGGATGAGCCGAGCCGCGCACACAGCTGCTGAGCCGCTGCAATGATGGGCTGGCAGTGGGCCAGTTTTAGCGCTGGCTGTGAAGCACCGTGCTGGGCCGGAGGGGAATAAGTTTAGTTTCGGCCCACAATGAATTATGATTGGTATTTTTCTTTTATTTCAGTATATTTCTAAGTATTCTCCATGTTTTTAAGTTACGACTGAGTATATTCATGATTTTTGCACTGATTTAAGGGAAAATACCTCTGAGTTAAATTTAGTTTTAAGTTTCCGCTGCGCATATGAGTTTCCTTATTAAAATTGAACCAACGAGA
The DNA here is from genome assembly GCA_015342445.1 of Digitaria exilis. Classification (NCBI taxonomy): domain Eukaryota; kingdom Viridiplantae; phylum Streptophyta; class Magnoliopsida; order Poales; family Poaceae; genus Digitaria; species Digitaria exilis. Next base: position 3,248 of record JACEFO010000812.1, on the reverse strand, counting down.
TATTTTAATTAGGAATTATTTATGCACATTTAAATTTAAGTTCACAACTATAATTCTGACCAACGTTGATTTATAGTCATGTGATATAAGTGAGTTTTAAATTCATGATTATTTTACTTCTGCCCAATGGTGATGTAAAATTGTTTAAGTTTCAGTCAATTTAATGTTTGCATTTTGCTTCTGCCCAACGGTGATGCAAATTTGTTTAACACTAAGTATTAAGATTCTTTTGTTTCTGCCCAACGGTGATGCAAAAGTCATTGATGTTTTAATTTTGTTTCTGTCCAACAGTGATACAAAATTGCATTAGTTATATATTTTTTTGATGTCATTACTGATTAAATTTATCCTCATGTTGTTTTACTCAGATCCCACTCCCTCCAGCATCATAAGCTACATCCACGGTATTGAGAAGCTGGCAGGGAACAGCTTCGCCACATGGAAGGAAACATTAGGCTGATATCGGGGATTCAGGATAAGGACCACTCTCTGAGACAGCCAGCTCCCGTTTCTCCAATCATAGAAGGGGATAATAATCCTACCCTTGCGGCGCGTACTGCAACTTATGAGAAAGAGAAGGAGCGCTGGGAGCGCTCTGACAGGGTCGCACTGATGATTATGGAGATGACCATAACTCCTTCCATGAGGGGAGCACTTCCTAAGGATCCTAAAAGTGCAAAAGCTTTCATGGACAAGATTGAGGAGTATTTTAAGGGGTCTGACAAGGCCAATGCTAGCATCCATCTCTTCAAGCTAATGAGCACTAAGTATGATGGGAATGGCAGTGTGAGAGAGCACATCATGAGGATGGTTAACCTCAGGGATAAGCTTAAGGTCCTGGGTTGTCCACTTGATGATACGACTCTGTTGCATCATGTGTTCCATGTGTTCCTCTCACTTCCCTCTGTGTTTGAGCCATTTAAGATCAACTACCATGGTACTGATGCAGAATGGAACGTTGCCACGCTCATCTCTAAGTGCTCTCAGGAAGAAGAAAGGCTAAGGTCACAGACTCCTGACTATGTCAACCTCATCAGGCAAGAGATGCATAAGAGAAAGGCTAAGAAGGTCATGCACTCAAAGCATCCTAAGAAGAATCAGAAGCCAAAGACAGATGTTGGCGCTTCTTCCTCTAAGGGTCCTCAATGCTTCCACTGCAAGGACTATGGCCATATCAGGAAGCAGTGCCCAAAGTTCAAGCTTTGGCTAGAAAAAAGACGTAACGATGACATTATTTCGTTAGCCGATAAGTCTTATTATGCTTATGATCCATTAAGTTCATGGTGGATTGACTCTGGTGCCACCGTTCATGTCACAAATTCCTCACAGGAGACCGAAGCCTTAAGGTCGCCAATGGAGTTGAAGCTGAAGTCGAGGCCATTGGAAATCTTAGTCTAGAACTTTATACTGCCTTCATGCTTCAATTGAATAATGACCTTTATGTTCCATCTCTCATGAGAAACTTAATTTATATTTCAAGATTAGACAATGATGGTTATGCGTGTCTTTTTCAGAACAACAGTTGTGTAGTAAGTTATGATGGTGATGTTATTTGTTATGTACCTTTACATAATCAACTTTACTTGTTGTCTTTGAATAATGATTGCTCTGTGATGAATGTTGATCATGCCAACCATAAGCACAAGAGGGGTAATGAGACCTCGTCGACATTGTGGCACTCATGTTTAGGCCACATTTCGAAGGGGAGAATGGAACGTCTCATTAGATAAGAGATACTTCCTATCTTAGACTTCTATGATTTAGAACAATGTGTTGATTGCATTAAGGGAAAATTTGCAAAAAGAACTAAAAAGGATGGAGCTAAGCGCAGTACAGGAATATTAGAATTAATTCACACTAACATCTATGGTCCATTTAATGTAAGATTGGTGGATGGTTTTAGTTCTTTTATCACCTTCACTGATGATTTCTCCCGTTATGGATACATCTACCCTATAAGAGAAAAATCTGAAGCACTTAATAAGTTTAAGATTTTTAAAGCTGAAGTAGAAAATCAGCATAATGTTAAGATCAAAGTGGTAAGATCAGATAGAGGTGGAGAATATTATGGGAGACATGCAACATATGGGCAAATCCCCGGCCCCTTTGCTAAGTTTCTTCAAGAAAATGGAATAGTTGCTCAGTATTCAACTCCTGGTGAACCTCAGCAAAATGATGTAGCTGAGAGATGAAATCGTACCCTCATGAACATGGTGCGATCTATGCTAAGTAATTCTACACTACCAGTGAGTTTGTGGATGGAAGCACTAAAGACTGCTGTGCACACTAATAACCGTGTTCCTAGCAAGTCGGTCCCTAAGACACCTTATGAACTCTAGACTGGCAGACTACCCAACATAAATTATTTGCATGTATGGGGGTGTGCAGCTGAAGCAAAGCTATTTAATCCATCACTTGGAAAATTAGACCCTAAGACAGAAAGCGGCTATTTCATTGGATACCCAGAAAAATCAAAGGGGTATCGTTTTATTGTCCTAAGTGTACCACTAAGTTTGTAGAGACAAGGCATGCTGTCTTCCTAGAGGAAAATGGATGCGCTGAGGTTAGAAGAATTGATCTTGAGGAAATGCGGACTCATGATTCATTGCCGATAACTCAGGATCAAATGAGACTATCCCTCACATTAAAGTTACATCTTGGGTAGCCGATCCTCTAAGAGAAATTAGGGAGGCAACACCTACCATAATTGAGCATGAAAATGCACCCGTAACTAATGAGCATCAAAATGAAATTGTGGAAGATCCCGCTGAGCAAGCGCAGGGTCAAGATGCTAACAGGACACAAGAGACTCAGCAAGAGCAATTAGAAGATCCACAAGAAAGGAAATCTACCGCATCCGATGATTTCGTGTACATAAGTGAAGAAGGTCATGATATTGGAAAGGTAGATGATCCAAAATCCTATAAGAAAGCCATAATAAGTGAGAACTCACATAAGGGGTGTGAGGCCATGGAAGAAGAAATGAGGTCTATGAGTGCCATTAAAGTATGGGACTTAGTAGAGATTCCGCAGGAGCCGAAAAGGTAGGCTGCAAATGGGTCTTTAAGACTAAATATGACTCTAAAGAGAAAATCGAAAGGTTCAAGGCAAGACTTGTGGCTAAGGGTTACATGCAAAAGGAAGGAATTAACTACAATGAGACCTTCTCTCCTGTCACGAGAAAGATTATTTAGGAATTGTTATGGCATTAGTGGCTCATTATGATCTTGAGCTACATCAGATGGACG